>KN727143.1:2668-29793 GCA_000816745.1 Ancylostoma duodenale
TGAAATATAGTATAACAGATCATTGCCAGCCACGTCGCTGCTCACAGCCATGACACTTTACTACGGGCCCATGTATAATGCACGTAATAGTGAATCGTTTGGGTCAACGTGTGGTGTGCAAGACAGAGTGAGAATTTTTGTTCCGAAGCACAACTCTTAGCGTATGACTCGCGTTCGCAAGGATGTTTGTCTTAAAGCTAGTCTTAGCGTTCGTTTTTTCTTCTGATAATTTCCATTCATGGTTTTTCTTCACAGTGAACCTCAAACCAGGGGCAATGAATCAATAAGAGAATGAGAAAACAAATGAAAAAAAACAAACAAATAGTTTGTTCGATGCCATCTTGTTTTTCTTTCTTTTGCTCATCTTTGTTAACTGAAAGCAGAGCATGGACAGAATTCCACGGGAATCTCTTCTGTAAACAATTCTGTAAATTGATATCTGGAGCAAAAGAATTCTTTACAATCGATGCTAGGGTTATTCCGTGACTGTTTTTGTTGGCTTTTGTATCCCCCATGAACAAGGCTTCTACAGGTATCTAACTCTTGTCTTCTATGATACATATTTTAAAACTTTCGCTATTTTGGTAAGCTCTTCTTTTCTGTGGAATTCAAACAATTTCAAGCCAACTTGAATGATTTTCTGAAACGGCTTTTTCTCCTCTCTCGAACAATCTGGCTATCTCTTTGCGTTGGCTTTTTGTAGAGGCGCGAACAAATGATGAGCCGACGCGATTCTCGGGTGATTGTAGTTAATGACTCCAAATTCGAACAGTCTGAAACGGAGGTGCCCGGTAATCCTGCATCTGTTTCATGGTGGGAACGCCTTTCCAACGGAAGGTGAGCTAAGGGTTTGCGAAGTTTGCTTTTAAGATAATAAATTCAAATGCAACCGTGGTCATGGTCGCGGGATGTCACAGCGGTTGTGTGTAGAGACGTTTCCCCACTTTTAAGCTTTCCTAAACCATATCTTCTCTCTGGGGAGGCTGTGTCAGGAATTTGGTAGTGCTGTAAAAGTATGATCCACTGCAGCCTTCTGCAGCCTAGTCAAGCATTGAGAGCAGAGTCTTAGCATTGTACTTTCGAGTTGAGTTCCGAAAATTCGCCGTAGATATGGTTGGCAGGGGTGAGCAGGATCAGGTTTTCACCTGCTCCAGGGTAGAGCTAAGCCTCTCACTTAAAAACTCACTCGGCAAAAATTGGCGCAGTAAGGCATGGAGGTTCCCATCCATTCTCCATATTTCTCAGACCCTTCCCTTGTCACTCTTCCCGGGTCCCAGATGCAAAGCTGCGACAGCAGCAGATTGCTGATCTGGACCATGCCGAGATCTCCCTCCGAAAGTTCTTGGATTCTTGCAGTTTGATCTTCCGTAGCAGAAGCATGCCATTTCATGAGATTGTTGGGGAAGATTTGGCGAATCGAACATGCATTAAATTAATGAGGAACGTTGTGTTCAAGTCGAGTTATAACGCTTTGAAGTGGGGTGTTCGTTTCGGCAATTAATTTCGCACCAACCTAATATTTGTGCTGAAGCTTTTGTCATGACTTTCTTATGCTCGGATCAGAGTCAGCAACACAGAATGATTCTTAGTTCTTCATTAACCACATTTGTGCTACCGTAGCTTTAAGAGTCAAATAATCTCAGTGCCTGAATTGTAATTGGTGCTCACTGCACAACACACCTCCATTCATGACCGTTTCCTTCAAATAGCTAGGAATCGCTTCAGAATGATCGTAGTCACAATTCTTTCCACTGATGTTCTTTTGAGACAGAAGCATGACCGGATACTTCTTTTGAACTGGCTTTCTAGGCCGTATCCAGCAATATATCCGTTAGAAATGGAATCCAGACGAATATGTATCCCCGCAATGATGACCTTTCCAATCCTGCGATCCAAGAACGATTTATCCGGTTTGGGAACATACCAGCGGACAAGCTTTCCGTTTCAACGCAAAGATTCAGAAATATCTGCAGTTTTGCGATTGGAAGAGTTTCTATGACCTGTCACCGAAGAATATAGTCCTTACGCGCAATCGGCGGAAAATTTTCGAGCGCGCCCAGCATGCGGCGCGTGCGCGGCGCAGCCCTCTTCTGGAGCCATCCGGTCGATATCGGTCAGCCACAGGCCTGACACCTCCAAATAAACATCAACTAAAGAAAAGATGAAAGAAAAACACTTACATTGGCCACAACTCACACTGACGAAGGGGATCGCTGCCAGAAGAGGGCCGCGCCGTGCACTTGCCGCATGCTGGGCGCGCTCGAAAATTTTCCCCCGATTGCGCGTAAGGACTTTATCACATGTTATAGCCTTCAATTCCATTTAGAGAACAGGTCTGATTTCTCAACTAGTTGTGTCCATATTCCTATAATTAATGAGAAATGAGTCTAAAGAAAATTCTTCCTCTAGATACACCGAGGGGTGGTAGTAATTTGGCCGAAACTGTCAGGTAACCATGGGGGGTTATGGGAATTTGGGAGTTATTTTACAACCTCTTAGTTGGCGGCGGAGGTATGGGCGATGCCTGCGCTTTGTAAACCCCTCTGCTTCCTGAGGCGTCGTGGGCAGCGAGGGCCACCATCAACGTAATATCAAACTCGAAAAGTAAATATATCGCAAGGTAGTCTAAAAATCGTTGAAAAAAAAACGAGCCAAGGGAATATTTGGAGACATTTCTACAGAGTTACGAATCGTCTTCAAAGTTTTAGATTAATTTTAGGGTTTTTAAAGTTATTTATCGAGTAAAACAGTGAACGGTATGATGGGCTACATCCTACTATAATGAAAAGCAATGCAGTAACGATGTAAGGCCAGCGTACAGAAAATTGTCAATTCTTGAAATCCCTGCGGATACCTCAGGCGGTAAAGCATGTGCCATACTAAGTGTGAGAAATTTCTGTCCATAATCTCTGAGGTCAATACAAATGTATACAAACACCTACACAGCGACTACGCAGCTCAGACGCACGCGTTTGCAGCCTCGTAGCGGCAGCGTGCATTCCTTTCATAGAGGATGTTCATGTCGAGTTGACCGGTCTTCATAGAAATTCCTCCGCAATGGATGCGTACTTATCTATTATCACATAGACGGCATACAAGGCTCCGCTCGGGTGTTTTACTACATCGGTTTTCTAACATTGATGAGGACAACTGCTACTGCGGACAAATTCATAGCAAATGCCCAAAATTTTGGTCGTGAGCAAATAAGTTAAGCTAAAGTAACCCTTTTTTTATCGACCCGCGACCGAAAATCAATGAAGTTACCTCGATTTCAAATTCATGGAAGAGTTGCCATATTAATACTTACTTGCTTAGCGTGTTCGTTTGAACCATCAAGCACATTCTTAAATGTCCCTTCTCAAAAGGGAGAAAAGATCAGAGGAAATCTTAGAATTGATATTTTCCTGCAAAATAATTGCGATATTCGTGTTCACTGTACTGGAAAGTTCTAGTACACACGTCTCCACAAACCCTTTCTTGAAAATAGCAAAAAAAGTTAATGAAACCAATAAATAGATATTTTTGCAAAAGGATTATCGTAATCGTGTTCAGCTCATTGAGGAACTCCAGTAGGCATGCCCTCATGAACCCCTGCGCGAAAATAGCAGAAGATCCATAAAAGCGATATAAACGATAAGCCAAGCCATGTTTTCTGGCGAGCGATAGCCTAGAACCTTCATCGACCCACGTGGGGTACGTGTGCAAAGTCTGGTCCCAATCGGTTGAGTCTCCGTAATTTCTATAAAGAACATACATGCACACATACACGCACAGCCATTCTACTTTTGGTCAATGATGGTGATTATGAGACAATATGAAAAGCTAGGAGCGTTAGCCGGACGGCCAGACGTATATATTGGGTTGGGCAATAAGTTCAGGCGGTTTTCTCAACTAAGTTTTTTCACGAGGATTTAAACTAATTCCGATGGCCTATCTTAGTTCATCTTTTAGCTCTTGTTTTGCTCTTTACGAATATTATAACCAGTTTCCCCATTTTCCGCCATTTCTCATTTTCTGTCGCATGAAATGTGACCCTCCAATTTGAAATGAGCCTACATCTCCGACACCTCCAACAGTTTCTCTACAATTGTGGAACAAACGCAGCTCAAGATGCGAGGGATGTTAACAGCGTCTAACTAGAAGTCGCTACTGTTGAAAGGACAGTGCAGAAGTGGATCTTGCCTTCAGAGTGGTCGATTTTGGGCTGGAAGGTGTACCTTGGCCTGTACGCACAGTTCGTAGAGTTGTGAGACGTTTTTTCGCAAGGACTTGCTCTAGATGTGAAGAAGAAGTACTGCAGATATTAACTTTCAAAAAAAAAACTAAGTTCAATTGGTCCACTTCGTGCGGTTTTCCTGAGCATTCAGTGAAAATACACTGAATGCTCAGGAAAACCGCACGAACTTATTGCCCAACCTAATATATTGTATAAGGTTGGTGCATAATTAATGCGGCTTTTTTCGCGACTCCTTTTCTCGTTGAAAATCAATAGTTGTTGAAAGATTCTTTCGTTTAGTAGTGGTGCTGTCGAAAATCGTGTCCACATTCATCAGCTCTGTACCACTTGGGGAAAGGCTGGAATGCAGCACAGTCATTCCGTGATCGCAACGAAATTGATCGCCGAAGAAAAACCACCACAGCCAAGTTAAAAAAAATATTTAAACAGTTCGGATAGGAAGGTTCGATCTTCAGTTAAAGAAGGGAGAGGTCTACGATCAAATTTCAACGACCAGGAACTGTTGGCAGCCGTGGAAGGGAAGGAGGTTCGACTGACGAGATTCCTCAGAAATGGAGCCTGCTTGTTTTGCTACAGAAATTGGTGGAAATTCGAACATTTCCTTGTCTGAGTGTTCGTGCGGACTCGCTGGCCAATCTACATGCTCTTCTGAGCCTTTTGAGATTAAGAACCATGGTCTAGTTGGCCATATTGAAGAGTTTGGACAGCATTACCGCTGTCAAGCTTTCGTCCCCTTCTAGGCTTCCCAAATTTCCTGGTGCTTGGGATTTGATGGCCAACCTCTTCTTTCTTCATCTGTGAAACTCGTACCATATGAATACGAACAATCTTCCAACTTAGCCTTGCTGACTGGTATTTCTTTGAAAGGTTCGCTGAGATCACGAAATGACTGTGCTGCATTCATATTACTTCAGAAGCGATAGCGCATTTTATGGCGGATGTGGATGTGGCTTTGAGTAGCACCTTTAATAAATGGAAAGAGAGGATTGTTTTCATGAAGAAACCATTTAAAAAGCTTCAGTTTTCAGAAAGGTTTTTAGAAAAGAAGTCAGGTTTTTAGAAAAGAAGTCGCGCAAAACGCCGCATTAATTATGCACCAACCTAATAATATCCCAGCAAGAATAACAGGCCTATACAAATACCCTATCTCTTCCATTTGAGACAACTTGCGCATTGGCCACCATTTCAAGCTGGGTGCTCTCTTACCAACCAATTCGAAGAGCACGGAGCATTTGTCTTTTTTCTTTTGTTCTTTGGCCAACAAGTACATACTGTTATAAGGTGCGTTTCATAATTATAGGACACCCCCCAACTTTTACATCCCCGGCTTTGTCGCAGCCCGCGGAATTTTTTCTTTAGCACCGTTGTAATCAGCGCCTGAAATAACCTTGGTACCTTAGTTTTGGGCTCATGGCAGCAACCCTGGTTTTTTAAAACCTTATTTTTCTCTTTTTGTCCATCTCGCAACAGTGACAGACCTTGAGGATATAACAGTTTTATTAGCTGCGTAGTCGACACTACAGGACTTGAATATTTCTGTGAGTCTCCATGGATCACACTGATTCCAAACAGTCTGCCATTCCTGCTCCATATAACGATCCTGAGGAAATCCGCTTCAATATGCGTCGCGCATCCAAGGCTGGCTATCTCAATTTCTCAACCACTCATTGCTAACGGCAGCACATCCCGAAATGGCTGAAAAGGATCCTCTGTGGTCCTTCTTCAGAAATAATGTTGAACCTTGTCACAGGCTGTTCCTCTGGCTCCGCTGGGCGTCAACCCAAGTAGGCAGCACTCGCCCGACAACAGGTTTTTTCCGCATTTTCTCGTTAAAACCTGTGAAGCGGTCGTTCAAATTGGTGAAAATTACTCGTAGGCACTTTCTGATGTCAGGTGCAGTTAGACCAGATTCCAGCCTATACCTGCTCAAGACTCTGCTCTTCTCGAAAGGGGCAGAAATCCACCAAACGTAGTGAAGAAAATCTCACAATCGAGGAAGTGTCCATATCTTGTTTCAGGTAATGTGATCGGTCTTGAATTTGGTGGCCGCGTACCATATTTGACTGTTGTGGCAATCAGAATTATTTATTTGCTGGATAGCAGGAGAGAGTGAAGACCTTCTGCAGTAGGAACTTTTGGCAGGGTGCTGTCACACCTTTGGGCCTGCTTCTCTGCAGAAGCAGACCTAAGCGGGCACAGGCTGGAGTCTGGTCTAACTGCGCCTGACATGAGAAAGTGCCTATGAAAAATTTTCACCAATTTAAGATACTGTTTCACAGGTTTCAACGAGAAAATGTGGAAAAAACTGGATGCTTGGCGAGTGTTGCCTCGTTAGACTGCCACCCAGCGGAGCCAAAGGAACAGTCTGTGGTGAGGGTCTACAGTAATTTTAAAGGAGGACTTTAGAGGATCCTTGTCAACCAATTTGGATTGTGCTGCCCCTAGAAATGAGTGGCTAAAAAATTGAGATAGCCAGTCTTGGATGCGCGACGCATATTGATGCGGATCTCCTCAGAATCCTCATGAGGAGCAGAAAAGGCAGGCTTTGTGGAATCAATGTGGTCCACGGAAGCTCATGAAAGTATTCAAGTCCTGTAGTTTCGATTACGCAGCTAATAAAACTGCAAGATCCTCAAGGTTTGTCACTACTGCGAGATGGACAAAAAGAGAAAAATGATGTTTTGAAAAACCAGGGTTGCTGCTGTGGGTCCAAAACTAGGGTACCAGGGTTATTTTCGGTGCTGTTTACAATGGTACCACAGAAAAAATTCCGCGGGCTGCGGGAAAGCCGAGGATGGAAAAGTTGGGGGGTGTCCTATAATTATGAAACGCACTGTATGTATACCATCTTGGTGTCACTTTTTTTGGATACGGAACGTAATGTTCTGTTGACGTAACGTAATCACGATATTCGGCTTTTTAATCACCGAATACTCGACCATACTCGACTTTAAATCACTTACTTTGTAGCTATGGTGGTCCTGGAACACCACAACGTGTTTCTGATCAGGCACTTCAATTGGCATATGAAGAGCTGTTTGTTGTAAAATTGAATATCGCTGTTGTAATTGTGAGTACAGCAGGAACAAAAGTAGACAAAAGATAATCATGTAGCATTTTAGATAGATGGTCGCGGATCAAATGGTCGTGGCTGGAAGTACCGAAGTGCTTTCTATGGAGCACTGGGTACAGTTGAAATCGAAGATCAAATCGAGACTATTCGGTGAAGCCCTCCCCACTCAACCGCTGCCAACTTTGTTCCTTAAAAGTACGTTTCTCAGAAATGTGTTGAAGAAGTACCCATTTCTTGACGCTCGGCGTCTTTTCGTCTTCGGTTGGTCCTATGGCGGTTTCGCATCCGCCTTAATGGTGGAACGAGCTCCAGAAGCATTTTTCAAGTGTGCCATATCCGGCGCTCCTGTTGCAAATTTCCTGTTCTACGGTAACAGTGTTCATTTTCTTCTTAGAATTGAGATCTGTTTAAGCACAGTTGGCAATCACCAGCATTTGCAGATGCGTCGTACTCCGCGCGATTCATGGGAGACGCTAGCAAAGCAGCTTATGATGCAAGCGACATCACAACCAATGTGAAAAATTTCAACACAACTCGTTTGTTGCTAATTCATGGATTGTATGATGGTTAGTCTCTACGAGGATGTCAGAAGCATCCTTCAAAAGCTAGCCCGAATTTTTCAAAGTATAACCGAAATATGGTGTAAAGGATCTCTCTCAAAAGGAATTTTAACCGTTCACTCGCGAGGCTGCGTGGTGCTCCCGCAGGTGGCGGATAGGGGACTAATTGCAAACCAAACGCGACCTTGTTCCTGCCCTGAGACGTGCGTGGGTTCGAGGAATGGACTCCCTGTCTCTGCAGTGTCGGAACGACCTATAGCCAGCAAGCTATTTCCTATGGGGTTGCATTTTTCTGAAGCTCCCCTGATCTAGGAAGAGTCACTGGTACAGCAGCGCCAGTGAGGACGAAGTCCGACGCGTCTGCCTAGAACTAGGAATGTGATGATGGTCTGTACCTTCAAGGCACATACGCTTACATAAGAGGCTTCTATCGAGAAGAACTGTCCCTTGGAATGGGATAACACGGGAGTACAAGTTGAAGGCCGACGACTTAACCACCTTCGCTTTGCTGCTGACATCTTCCTCATATCACCAACCATCAGCGAAGCGGAACGGATGCTGGCCGACTTCGAGGACGCGTGTGGAAAGATTGGGCTCCAATTGAATCTCACGAAGTCGATGTTCATGAGAAACGGATGGGTCCCGGATGCCCATTCTCTCTTAACGGAACGACCATATCCGAATACACCAGCTACATACAGTCGCGGTCAGAGTGATATAATCAACGCCATTTCGACAGGAGGATTCTTTGCTGTAATTCTCCCCTGGATTGAGCTATCCAGATGAAAATTGGATATGTATTGAAGCTCTGTGGGTGCCTCCTAATCTTATCTGGACTGAAACTCAATTTTATAGGCATCGTTAAGCCTAAATATCAATTCCCACAGATTCCTCTGATTTCCTTCAATTGCTTCCCTACCATCTTCTGATTGCGAGAAAATGAAGAATTGATACAGATTAGCAACATAATTGGCTATTTTTTCCACCTGGTGTCCTTGCTGCACTTTCCTTTGCTGCTCAAATGCAAGGACCAAACTACGTGGTCGAATATACCAATATCTTATTTTACCTAAAGAATATCGACACCGTTACTGTTCCTATTTCAATGTTAGAATAGTTTTTAATAGGTTGGTCCGAAAGTCTTGCACCTAACTTCACACTTTTTTCAAGGAATGTTAAGTTCATTGTGAATAGACATCAGTCAACAAAACAATTACCTTCACGATCCATGAGGTATGACCAACGCTCCACTCAAGCATCAGATACAGAAGTTAAGAACTCTGGCGGCTGTGATTCTTATAAAATATCTTGGTGCAAAACTTTCGAACCAACCTAATAGTGGTGGATACCATAGAAATACCCTTCGTCGGAACGGTTGTTTTTTGTTCAAGATTGCTGAAAAGTTTTTTTTTTCTCTCACTTTAATAGGCTTCTTGGTAATCCCACTTTTTTATGTGGAGAGAAGTACTACAAAACAGACTATTAGAGCAAACTACTCACCCAAGATACAGTTTAGAATAACTCATCTGTGAATTGAAATGAGGCGATACAAACGAGGGACCTTCATGTTGATGAAAGTGGCGAATTTGGACTTTGAAAGCGATAGTTCCGTTTGAAAGCAGACTACGTCAATATCCTGCAGCGGAAAGAAAGAGTAATGCGACCCACATAATATCCTAAAATTTTAGTCAAACAGCTCAATCTTAAATCAAGTTATGATGAAAAGTCCCCCTTCGAAATGCCTCTAATCATATCTTTTTGACCGCGACTGTATATGTAGGTCGGGAACTCAACATAATGAACGACCTCGCTCCAGAGCTGGATAGGAGGAAACAAGCGGCTTGGGGAGCTCATATGCCTCAAGGACGTAGAGAGGAACACGGGGAACACCAGACTCCGTGCCCATCTGTTCAACACAACGGGTCTCTCTGCTTTAACCTTCCCCTCACAAAATCACGCAACACAAAAATGTGTTGAAATTAGCTGGCGGTAGATTCTTCGTATGATGAAAATCCGTAGAAGCGTACGCGAACGCAGGAAAAACCGTGGTGTTCAATCGAGGCTGGTCCTATTCATCTTGTTCACTGCGTGTCCTCGATCTCTTGTAATCTCGCCAAGCAGCTCGATTCCATGGTCCCAGCTCTACTCGTCACGTTGACTTCCTGGTCTAGGTACAGGCACTTGGTGCAGTCGGATATGGTAGTGCCGTTGAGTGGAAATGGGGCCATGGGACCCATTGTTCTTACATGAACATCGTTTTCGTGAGATCCAGATTGATACCTTCCACACGCGTCGTCGACAAGCAATTGTTTAGCTTGTTTGACGCTAAATCTTACAATGGCGCTGTCACCAGAGAAGCGAAGATGGCGTGATAGCAGGCCACCAGCTCGTACCCTCGCGTTGTTCCACTATAATCTTCGCATGACGTCCTCGAGAGTGGCACTGAGTAGTTTGTTGGTGTCGCCTTGAAGAACACTTCTCCAGACATCGACAGTGATGTTGTTGTAGAATGGCGAAGTTCTGGTCGTGAGGTTGCTGTAGAATTCACTAAATATGTCAATACTAGCGACCCTTGGGGATGATAGAAGGTGGCCTGAGGCAGCCACTTGAGGTATGTGCAAAAGCTTTACACATGCGAAATGCTTATAAAATTAACAGATGAACAAGACTAATAATTATCTGAGCTCAAATACGAAATCGTCCCTATGAATTGCGTACATTCTGTCAGTCTGTGCGCCACGCCAACGACCCCTTTTTCGCATAGGTACCTCAATTGGCTGCCCCGCCCCATTATTTAGCGCCTCTATGGGTCGCTAGAAAATGGGGTGGGGCAGCCACTTGAGGTACCTATGCAAGAAATTTGAATTGTTTCCCTAAAAGATAGAAGCTACTTTTAAAACTCACAAAACACATAATCTTGGTCCAAGATACTTACGGTTACTTGAAGCAAACATAATAACCTTCACGAGCCAGAGTGAAGAACCTGCCGGTCGCCGAAATTCTTTAATGGATTCTATTGGTCTACAAGATTATCTTTGTCCTATTCACAACTCTATGTATGTTGTGTAAATGGCCTATGTGGTGAACAATCAGGAAGAAATAAAGCAAAGCCTATCACACCCTATACATACTAGCACCCCCTATGGGTCGTTAGAAGGTGGGGTGTAGCAGCCACTTGAGGTACAACGCCGGCCAAAATTATATAGCCTTTTTAACATTCCGTCATAACTTCTGCTGACGTAGAGCTTAGAAGTTCAAATTTTTATGATAGCTGTATTCAAAATCGAGCCATTCCATGGGCGATTTTCTTAGAAACCTTTTTTGTATTATTAAGGGTCCAAATCTGTAATTTGGTGGTCTCCATAAACGGACACGAAATGGCTTTTATAGATGAAAACTCACCGCGAGTGGATGTACTGTATAGAATGGACTTAATTCTAGCAGAATATGTGCGTTTGCGCACCACTGATTATGATATGCCTGGTCTACATGAGGTCAATCTAGCAGTTACCCGTCATAAGTGTTCTCGCCAAAATAGCTAATTCTTTCTTCCCCAATTTGGGATCAACGCTGATTACTGTGACTCCTCGTATCAACTGAACATGATCGCCCTTGTTGAGACCCGGAGCTCTTCCGAACTCTCCAAATAATACCGATGTTCGCGATGCACCCAGTAATGCATCCCACGGGGAAAAAAATTTGGATTTTTCTCTTGCTCGAGCACCAGCTTTCCACAGAGTTTTATGGAGGGTAAAGATGTGCTAGGACTCGTGAAACATCGGTCTGTACATGCAGAACCATATCGCTCCAAGTTTGATGGAGGGGGACGGTCTGAAATGAGAGGTACTAGCTACTACCACGAGCACATTTGTGTCGTTGGTCCACACATGAGATTTCACAGTTCATCTGAGAGTTCCTATTATTAATACGTCTTTTTTTTAGACTTTCTGATTAGGTAGGAACAGAAATGGCCTATTTTTGCAAAAGCCACGGTTAGACATTTCGCTGCTGTGTTGTATCGTGAACTCCCCTGATTTTCAGAAGATCTTATCCAGTTGAATTCACAAAGACTGGAATTCTGCTGTCTGTTCCAATATTGTGGAAATCCTAACGCATCTTTACCTACCATGAAATCCCGTGAGAATCCTGTTGCTCGAGCAAGAAAATCCAAAATTCTTCTCTCGTAGTATGCACTACCGGGTGCATCGCGAACATCGGTATCATTTGGAGAGTTCGGAAGAGCTCCAGGTCTCATTACGAGCGAACATGTTCAGTTTGACTCACAGAAGTCAGCTCTGACCTCAAATTGGGGGGGGGGGGGAGAATTAGCTAGGTTGGACGAAAACAATTATGAGCTTTTAATGTTAGGTTGACCTCAAGCGGGGCTGGCATATCATAATCAGTGGTCCGCGAGCGCACAAATTCTACTAGAATTGAGTCTATTCCAGTACATTACATTTTTCATGGTCAGTATTCATCTATAAAAGCCATTTTGTGTCCGTTTATGGAAACAACCAAATCACAGTTTTGAAGCCTTGATAACAAAAAAAATTTCTCTAAAAAAATCGCCCACGGAATGGGTGAATTTTGATACTTTTCCATCGTACTCGAAAACGTACAGCTATCATAAAAATTTGAACTTCAAAGCTCCACGTTAGCAGAAGTTATGACGGAATGTTGAAAAGGCTATATAATTTCGGCCGGCACTGTATGTGCAAAAGTTCCGCGCCTCTGACTTCCTTAGGAAATTGAAATAGAAGCTAAAATAGTAATTAATTGAATTCGAACACAAAATTCTCCTTATGAGCTGCGTGTATTCTTCCAGTCTGGCCGCCTGATGAACTCCAGACTTCTTGTGGCCGCCGGCTCGAGCACTCTTCATCACACATCACCATGTAAATCCATTTTCCGATGCAATGATACATTCCCCGTTTGTTGTTATCGCACATCTTAAATGCCCATGGACCTATCATTGCTAGTCATTCTCAAGTCTGCGCGAGGATATCCTCTATATGAATCTAAACGCTGTCAACTATTACAACTACAACCAAACCGACACAATGTAGATAAGAACTCGAAGTGATTCAAGTTGAGATTGCTGTTGGAATACTCCAACAGATAAGAAACTGCTTCGACATCTAGGAGAAAGTAAAGGAGATCGCTTGAAAAACAATTGATTGTGCGGAAGATAATGAGAAGCAAATCATACCCATAACAAAGTAACCACAAATCGGAGCTGCAGTAGTCTTCCAGAGAAAGTGAATTCGCTGCGCAGGGCTAGTATCACTTTTATCACCTTGGGATACTCACGAACATCTTTCTCTCCGTCGCGTTTTCTTGCCATATGAGCCCCAGCGCACATCGGTGTTACCTTATATTCTCAGGCAATTCCAGCGAGCCTTCCGCGGGCGGATTCAGGCCCTGCAGCCGGTCCGCGTGCCATTTCAGTAGGCGGGGCTTGCTCGAGGCCGGCCCGTGTGCCATATTAGTGGGTCGGGACTTGCCGGAACTTCTTCTTGTTGACGGGTTCTTGGCCCAAAAGCTTGTCGACAACTTGTTTTGGCTTTTCCTTGTTTGTCGACAAGTTGTCGGGAGAAACGTTTGCAACAAATTGTTTTTGAATGGCATGATGACGTCAAACTTGTCGACAATGATTTGCTAGTTAGAGGGTTGTCTGACAGGTGTTTTGGGGCAAACCTAGGCTAACAACTTGTTGTTGTTAAGATTCGTGAGCTCATAACCAGAAGGAACCAGTCTAGCAGACAAACTTTGGCGTCCTGCATCTCTTTGCGTTACGTAGTTATGCGATAACCGATAGCGCTAAACCTCACAGGTTGGTTTGGATATCGTTTCATGAATCCCAGCCCTGAGTGAGTACATGTATGAGAAGATAACCTGTTCTTACGTACGAGGAAGGTAGCTTCGACTCCCGACTTATGGCACGAGGAAATAAAGAGGATTTCTGATGTGGGACAATGAGGAGGAAGCAGGCGCAGAAAGTGGGAGGAGGTGGAAAAAAGTGGGGTCCTCGCAACCTTAAAGATTCGGATGGAAACTGAAAATAATAAGAACACTAATCATAATATTGAAATGTCAAGAACAAATATTATAGAAAGTGATAATAAGAAACGAACAACTGAAAAGAGCAAATAGAACTTTTCATCTATTTTGGAAAGCATTTCCAGAAACTCGGCTACTCATTCTCTCGGGGGAGGGGCGCCTCCATTGGGTCTGTTCCAATACCGAAGAAGTGAACTGTTGTTGGTAGTTACTAGTAATCAAAGGCCTATCACCTCTAATGAGCTATCTTAAGGAGTCAATAATGACAGTATTTTCACTCTATCGGTGTAGTCCCAAATTGTATACATTGGACCGTCACGGACTCATTACGGACAAATTCGTACCGTTGGAGTACCGAGGTGGTGGAGAATGAAGCCATTAGCAAGTTAAAAGAAGTTGTGGATATCAGGATGGATGGTCGAGTGGATAAAGCAGCGGACTTTTAGTCAGCACAAAAAATTGAAAGGTAAGTTCGAGTCCTCTCGGGAGTAAATCGCAATGTAACAATGCTCGGGCTTTGCAAAAAGTCTGTCTTTCCTGTTTCTGAAATTTTTGATAATTTTGCATTGTTTCCGTGCTCCGACGGGTCCTCATGATGCGCACACTCAGTCTCCAGCTGCTTTTTAGCAATCCGCCCGCGCTCGCTTAGCTTGCCTCCCGCGCTCATTTGGCGTGCCTCCCGCGCTCGCTTAGCGTGCCTCCCTTGTTCCTTTTGCAATTCGCCCGCGGGAGCGATCCGGGGCCGGCCGCAAAACAAGCGCGGGCGAGCAGAATTGCCTGAGCACTTTACTGAGTCACAGCGGACCAATCCTATATTGGCGGACCCGTATCCTGCCTTCCCCACACTTCCCCACACCACTGGACCACGGCAGGCCCTTTCTCCATTGGTGGACCGTATCCTGGCGTTCCCCACACCAGTGACCCACGGCGGGCCCTTTCTGCATCGGTGGACCCATATCCTGACGTTTTCTTCACTGTTGGGCCACGGCGAGTCCTTCCTGAATTGGTGGACCAGCATTCTGGTGCTTTCCTCACTATTAGGCCACACCGGACCCTTGCTCCATCGGTGGACCCATATCCTAGCGTTCTCCACGTTATTGAGGCAGAGGGCAGAGCAGTGGCGGAACTGTATGCTGGTGTGCTCCACACTATTGGACCACAATGGGCTCTTCAGCCAGGTCAACAGTCAACCCTTACTCTGGTGTTTTACTCACAATTAGGCCAAACTGGACCTGGTCTCCATCGGCGAAGCCGTATCCTTGCGTTGTCACCACTTTTGGGCCACGGTGCACCTGTTTTCTATCGGAGCACCCGTATCCTTTGTTAATCTCAAGAGTAATGGTGAAAGCTTGAGAGTTATTCAGGAATTTCGGCTAAGTATTTGTTGATTTTGATCAATTATTTTTTGTCGATTGGTTACACAATGTCATGCCTTGATATACTGAGGCTTTTACTCTGTGCGTTAGTGCAGAAGCTTTCTCGAAACGAGCGGATGTCTTGACTGCACAATCGCTGCGAGGTCCCAGCAGGGGATGCGGCAGTAACATCCACCAGATGAGGCGACCGCGTAGGTCCAGCCTCTGCTAAGCTTCCGAGACGCTGCAGTTCTCAGAGAACCCGCCCATCTCTTCACAGAAGGTGCAAATAGCGTCGCAACAGTGGAAGGGTGGTTTTCCTGCTGCGTACATTGTGCAGCCTGAAAGCTTGTAGATATCCCTCACTCCTATGCTGCGAGACCGCCAGCTCAGATGATGAAATCACTACCCCGTGCATGCGGGAGAGCCAGCAGTGACGTAATAGGCGGGTCCCGAAACGAACGTGTCTGAGTCGCTAGAAATTGGCCATTTCGCCCCAAAGTCTGCACCTCAAGATTGCGGTGTTCATGAGTGCCGCCGCGTATCTCTGGCCACTCTAGCCTCCTTACGGCGCCTTTTTTTAATAGATAATTTATTATTAAAATTAATATTTTTATTTTTATTTTATTTTCCATCTGGGTCCCCAAAACGGCGGAGACCCCACTTCTTTTCCCAACCCCCCCCCCTCCCGCCCACTTTCTGCGTCCGCCACTGCCAACTACATATTATCCGCTATCTTGACAAGCATTACCGGCGCATCTTGGCGCTTCCCCACTACTGGGCCACCGAGGACCCATTCTTCATTCGTGCACCCGTATACTGGTGTTTTCGCAACTACTGGGCCACGGCGGGCCCTTGTTCCATCTGCGAGCCCGAATCGTGGCGTTTCCTCAACTGCTGGGTCAGGGGAGACCCATTTTTTATTTGTGCACCCGTATCCTGGTGTTTTCCTATTAGTGGGCCAGGGCTTAATTATTTTCTATCAATGCCCCCTATCCTGGAGTTTTTCCCACCACTGCGCCACCGCGGACCCATTCTACGGTGCACCCGCATCCTGGTGTTTTCCCAACTAATGGGCCCTTGTGGAGGCAGTCACCATCGGTGGGCCCGCATACTGGCGTTTTCCCCACTATTGAACTACTGCGAACCCTTTCTCGATCGATGTGCAACTATCCCGGTGTTTATTCCTGGACTGCGAGGCCCAGCACACTTGTCCGTCATAAGTTCACCCGCACTCCTTGTAAATTTCAAGAGTAGTGGAAGAAAGTCATGAAATATTTAGGAAGTTGATCAATTGCACTGCTTGATCGCACTGCTCTTCTTAACGACAAAGGCGGATCCTGAAGGTGCATAATTCCAGTGGGACATCAATGAGAAGTGCGCCAAAAGCATGTGCAGAGCGACCCACATTGCTGCGGGGGTCCCCACCACAGTCGTCTTTCCCTCCGGGGATGTTACAGACTGGCGTGTTATAATAGTTTGTAGCCAGTAACAGAGCGCCAGCCGAGGGGCTGCTCCGCACACTGATACACGCAAAGTCAAATTGTTGTAAACATTCTCTCTCCCGGAGTGCTCGAGGCGGCCAGCGGAGAGTCCCGCCGCGAAACTCTGCAAACGCTGTCTTAACCTCTCACTTTCATCATTGCAGACTGTATCCATCATTCCGCCATTTGCACATCGTCTGCGCCTCAACGTTTCCTATTGTGAATCATTTTCATCAATCGTCGAATGATGAAGGATAGCAGGGACGCAGAGCGGACTTTCACGTCTGACCCTCGGAAAATCCGCGCGATACGGTTCTCTGTTAGAGAGGATATTGGGCTGGTATGATCCGGTTACCCAGGACTTCCAAGACTAGTTTTAACAGAGAGGCACGCTTTCTTCAAATTGATGAACGAGAGGCATCCCGTACTCTCGAGATACTTCGATGAGTCTAGCTACCATGTGTCCATATTAGTGACAATGAATCCTTTCTGAAACTCTGCTTGCTTGCGCGGTTACGATTCAGCTAGTGTCCTTTCGACTCTATCGACATGAGGATTCACTCGCGTGAAGTGCTTTTAGGACAATAGGCAAATAGGGCTGCCTATGATCTACTGATCTCTTTTCTTATAGAGCAGCACGGTACTACTGAGGCCGAATTCCGGCGCGGCCGTGGCCAGCCACCTTTGGCCGGCCAGATTTGGCCGCCGACACGCCCTTTAACCCCGCAAATCTGACCGTCAATTCCGGCGCCACCTCGTTTCCACGGCCACGCTCCGCGACCGCACGCGTTCTTTTGCCGTCAATCGTTATTGTTCCACGCTTACATCGAGTGTGTTCTCTTCGTTCGTGTTGTCATTTTTCGCGTTTTCTCGACGTTGAGCGTTCCTTCGAGGTTTCTCCACTGGTTTAGGTTCCATCTACACCTCATTTTCTCTGGTCGGCCATTGATGAACTTGTTCATGTTCGCCATGAGGGCAACTTATACTAGCTGAGTGCGTCAGTCGCGTTTCAGAAGCACGTTTCTATTTGCGAAATCCTTTTCATGAAGACCAGTCAACGCGCTATGCACATCCTCAATGGAGACTACGCGCGGCAGCCGTGATGCTGTAAACGGGTGCGTCTGAGCTGCGACTGCAATGCGACATTGAGCCCTATCATTCATCATATAAGCGCATGCGCGTCAATCGCACCCCTCCAGCATGAAATGCCCTATAGCCGCATCGAGCACCGCGGTGGAAATTTGTAAGGCAGTCGGCGGTGAAACGTTGGAGACGTCACCTTCAACACGCTGACGCGTGTCCGACGAATGATTTGCAGAAAAAGTGCCAGCGCAAACGCTGTGCTGTATCTTTTCCCTCTTCCATTTTTGAACGTCCATCCCTTCAATGCTGGGGCAACCATGATTGATAGAAGCCTTTAATAATCTAAATCTAACTCGGAAAGCTTCACGGTTCAAAACATTCAGTAGTGACGTTTGGTCGTAAGCAGTTCTTCCCACGTACACTCGAAAAATACTCTCGCGGATCCATCCGTCGACTTCATCGAAAAATCTTTACTCAATTCAAACATAATTGATTTTTCTCAACGAAAGTACTAGCGGATTTGAAAATTTGTGAATGAAGAGGACCACTACTTACACAACACCTTTTGTTTTTATTAGGAGCCCTAATTCCCAAAAGAAACTCAGTTATGTCAGTTTTCGTTCAGATTATACTCCTCAAACTCCATTATGTAAGAGAAAGAATGGAAAATAGAACGAATTTCTTGTGTTGGCCACATTTGGCCGCCTTCCGAACGCGGCCAAATGTGGCCGCTTTCCGTGGCCGTTAACGGCTGGCTCCATGGCGCCGGAATTACGTTTTCCGCCACGTGCCTTGGCTCCGCCCCCATCTGGCCATTTGGCCATGGGTGTTTCGGATCGTGGCCGATGACGTTTATTCAAAGGCAACTATTGTCACCAACAAAGAGCTTATATACTATTTGCAACACGAAGAACAACCAGAATTATCGCCATGGTTGAGACATAGTGCGTGATGAAGGAAGAGACGAAGAAAGCAAAGCAATACATGTGATGGCTCACTAAAAACATTTTTCCGCAATAAGCGCTTTATGAAAAATATGACTAAACGAAGAAGCATTTCATATGCAATTATATGCGGTGATTAATCGAAGAGAAATTCCGTATGTACGCAGTTACATACACTCCCGAGGGCGACAATGTTAAAGAAGTTTTCTTTCTTGGACATTTTCAGATATGAGGATGTGAGAGCGTGGTGCTACAATAATGATCAAAATTCCGATAAAGACTACAATGAACATAATACTTATGTCGAAGGAATTTTTGATCGATGACACAATTGTTTTCATAACGTCGAATGCTTTCGCTGCCGCTGTACGAATTGCAGAAACATCTCTCGTTGTTTCGATGATGAGTTCTTCATTTCGATTGTTTAGCCCGAAGAGTCCGTCGCTCACGAAATTTAATCTTCCTGTTATGTTGACGTTTGTCGTCCCTCCGGGGCAGGCCGCTTTGCAAGTCATCTCTATGTGCGACTTATCGAAGTTGAATGTGACTTTATTGACGTGTCCGACCTTCGTGCAGCGGATGATCTGTGTCTGTTGGTTGCAATCTAGTGACGCAGTGGTTTCCGCATCCGTGCTCGTGCATACCACTGTTGCTTCTGCCCCCGTCGTGCAACTATAGCAGCCTGTGAGTTCTGTTGTTTCGATTTCACACGAGCTATTATGTTGGCGAGATATTATTTTCAAATCTTCTGCAACCATATGTAGCTGTATTGCGGAACCCACTTGTGTTTTCGCCACTATTTTGTTTTCGTGTTCATAGATCATGAAGTTCTTTGCTATCTGCGGTAGTGGATTTGGTTCTAGGTAGTTATTCACATTGCCGTCGCTGCATGAGCAGGTTGCTTTCTGATGGCCGGTGGTGCAAGTGCATACTTTGTTGCTGAAGTGACACTTGAATAGTTTGGCGTCTTGTGCGGTGGGACATTGGAATTGTCCCGGTGAGTGTAGGTACAACTGTCCGGCATGCGTAGGTTTCGTTATGGACGTGGTTTTCCCATCAGTTATGAATGTCGATGAAAGGATTGGGAGCTGTGGTGTGATGGTTCCAATGAGGGATAGTTTAAGGTTATTCCATGAGGAAGTTCGCCCTGGTTGCAGCTGCAATGTCGTTGATGTTGTTGATTCGCTTTGTTGATCTGTTGTTGTTGCGTCCACAGTTAATTCCCAACTGAGGCACGAAAATACAGTGTATACTGTATCAGATGTTGGTTGAGCGTAGAATCGGTAGAAGAGGCAATTCGGGGCACACAGGAAGCAGAAGTCGCATGTTATACATCCACAGCTCAACGCACAGAAGCTGTACCCAGGGCTCTTGTTCGCAGTGTTGGAAAATTCCTTTATCGCGTCGGTTGTTTTTACTTTGTCGCAGGCGTTGCCAGTGCAGCTTCTTGCTTCACTGCAGCGGTGTACGGACTCGGTGATATATTGGTGGTCGCGTGTGAAGAATTCGATTTTTTTCTGGCATGAAAAGTGGATGCCATTTACTTTTAGGGAGACGTAACCGATTACGTTTTTCTTGTGGTCCTGAAGAGTAAGACATGTTTCTTGCTGAATCGGTTGTAGCGTGAGAGTGGTTGCTTCGTTGAATGTGCAGAAGTATGAGGTGCCAGAAGTTGTGCGTATTTCCTCGGATGCAACTCCGATTTGCCGTCTTATCTTCGCAGAATCCATAGGCGCCTCCGTGGTCGCCAGCTGTTTCGGATCGTGGCCGATGACGTTTATTCAAAGGCAACTATTGTCACCAACAAAGAGCTTATATACTATTTGCAACACGAAGAACAACCAGAATTATCGTCATGGTTGAGACATAGTGCGTGATGAAGGAAGAGACGAAGAAAGCAAAGCAATCCATGTGGTGGCTCACTAAAAACATTTTTCCGCAATAAGCGCTTTATGAAAAATATGACTAAACAAAGAAGCATTTCATATGCAATTATATGCGGTGATTAATCGGAGAGAAATTCCGTATGTACGCAGTTACATACAATGGGTATGTCGCGCCGGAATTCGGCCTCTGGTGTTCATATATTAGCTAGGTACTTCGGATCCCAACAAGCACCGTTTGAGAAACTTAGCCAGTGTGCTGATAAGAATTGGCAGGTACTTCGGATATTCTGGCTGAATCCTATCAGGGCCAGGAGCTATGCAATTCCTCACCGACTAGATATCATGCATGGTGTAGGTCGTGGATGATCTCAATTACCAGTCTATTCTCAATTACCAGTCTAGGTCAAGAAATTGTTTCGTTTTATTGCCATGAGCGCTCTCTCTTCTTAGATTGGCTATGGTTCGGCTCCAGCGCATACTACTGCTCATTTTTCTTCAAAATCTTCTTTTATCGCTGCTCTGCCCTTTCTTCCGCTGTCGCCGGTTGGGTGAGCGTACTCTTCGTTGATGTTGTCGACAATGACTCTTCCCAGTTGCTGGCTAACGAAGTGAAGGGATCCCAAATGATGGGAGGTTAGAGATCCTCTTTCTTGAACTTCGCGACTTTCACCCTTTACGCGTACCTCCATCCAACTCCACTACTTTCGCAGGTTCCGAGTAACAGCACTTCTCCAGTGTGAAAGCTGGCGTTTAGTGGTCGATTTCTTCTCGTCTCGGTGAATACGATGAAGTTGTACCTGATATTCCTGGCCTGCATAATCATATTCAGGATGGAAGCCTCTGATGCAAATGTACGTGCGTTGAGGGTGCAGAGACATGTAGTCCTTCTCGTTTTAGAGAGCCTAGTTAATCTTCAGGACCTCTTCCTCTCTGGCGTCGCCGTATCGGTGACTCTGTCGAGATCAGTGGAACAGCCCTTATTACTGCTGTGTGCACCTTGAGGAATGAGATTCACAGGGAAAAAGCTTACTAGGCTCTATATCCCTATCCTGCGGTGGGGGGTTGGGAGTAGGGTTTTACTACGAAATTAGCCGGGTTTCTCGGGACTGAACGTCGTGGCTTATTTTCCGCACTGTTTTTCGTCGGACGGATATGCAGGATGCAATCTGCAGTCACGCGAGCACAGCCACGCGCGTATGCATCAACATATGCAGGCGCTGACAGAAGGCATGGATCATTCCGACAAGCGGAGACATGGAGTCCATCTCATGAAACGAACCGCATCGAAGGACAAACATAATGTCGTGTTTGATCTGCGATTACCCTCCTATCCTCTGCGAGCAAAGCACCACGTAGCATCACGATCAACTGATCGCTAGTATGAAGAAGGTCCGCGGGTTTTAGTGTAAGTGACATTAAACCCGTTATAATTTTGCACTGTGGTACATTCGAGGCGACGTGCTAGCCAGTTAGTGAATATAAAGACTGTGTAATTTCAGAAAACGTCCATTTCCAACACAGCGCACTCTTCATTGAAGCTTTGCAAAGAAATGATGTTGACTTCGATCTTATGGTGAGGACTATTCATGCGAAAATATTAATAGATTCCGTAAATTTGATAACCATGTGTATCTGTGCCCGAGAACGAGCCACTATCTTCAAAGATTAACCACACCGTCGAAACGTCATATCAAGCTGTTCGCAAAACGTTGCAAATTTTCATTTTTACTTTGACTGACATGTGTTCCGGTCCAATTCTAGCTATCCACGCTTGCACTGATAACCGAAAACTATTTACAACACTTTTTGAACGAATTGCATCACTCCACTGCCATCAAATCACACAAGTATAGAACAAAGTGGTCGTTGATCAAGCCCGTTTGTGGGATGCGCCACAAATTCGACTTCACCTGAGCACCAAAGAGGCAGCGAACGCACGTGTGCGCTATACAGTGACTTGCAGTGAGCAGGCATCCGAGGTCATATGCGTGGTCGAACCAATTGATCGTGCAGTACGCTTATATCGAGGCCGAGCACTGTGGAAGGTGCTGGGAAACGGGTCTAAAGCAGTGCAGCGATGCGCAAGCACCTAGTGAGAAAAAAGATGTTACTTAAGGCTACGTCCAGAGTGCGCCGGCAAGGTCCACAGTACACCACGGCAGACACACATCGCATGCGTATTGATTGTAGCCAGCGGCATGCCGCCACCTACATCAGCGGCTGCTAGAATCCGGGGCCGCGCTAGCGCGCGTCCATAGTTATTGCGCTTGTCCAGAATACGCCAAGTCATGCCGCCTGCTACATCGGCGTGCGCAGCCGATGCCGCTCATGCCGCTCTGACCCCAGCCGCTCGTGCAGTCCACCCGGGTGGACTTCATCAGCGGCACACGCCAGTGTCTTCAGTCTTATTTTAGAAGAATTACCTCTTATTGAGAAGTATTTTGCAAACGTTGGATTAATTTTGCTTTAGCTTGGGTCATAACAATAATAAAGCTGCAATTTCCTGCTGCTATAAAAGTTCAGTGGAGTCAGGATTGAAAGTGGACGGAAACATTTGAAGTTCCACTATTTGTGCTTTACCTAACGTACTATTACATATCAACTTGGAACGTATTACAGAATATACATACATGTGTACTTTGGTCAGGTTTCTGGAAGTTGTTAGAATCAACGGTAACAGGAACTTAAAAGTGCTTCCAGTGGATTTGCAACATGGTGCTTTTGAACAATCTCCAAGTCTTCAAATCCAGCTTGTTTCTCTTTTGATAATCCGGAAGTTAGGAACTTGCAATACCAACAAGTCGTTCGATGAAATTATCGGTGATTGATGGAAGAGCCAACATGAAGTGCCTTCAAAACTCATAAAGAACTTTTACACCTAAATGGATTGCGTATCCCTTAGCAGGATGAGAAAATCATCTAAAAAAGTGAATCAAAACTTTTGAATAATCTCGAATCATGAATGATGTCGAAGTCTGACGTGTCTAATTGTTTGCATTAACCCACTCTACGGAGTGTTCCAAACCTTCCTTAGGAAACGTATCGTTGATTTTCTCACACTGACGTTCGAGTAGCTTTTCAAGGTCAGTGCATGTAATTGTATTTAATATTTGTCCTCACTTCGCTGGCGTACCCTGGACGCAGCCTAACAAGTTAAGAAGTTCACAGTTCTGGGTTGGTCCAGATACTGAGAACCAGCGACATGCTGGAGGTGCATCGGCGCCTAGTGATATGCAGAAGTCGTCGCCCAGGTCCATCCACGATTAGACGGCGCTCGGGGACCCGAGCTAACAAAAACCGTTTATAGTGAGTTGGATATCAAAACACGTAAGAAAGCGACTAGTTAGGTGTGACGTCGTGACGCGGTTTCCGTCGTGACTCTGTTCATCCGCATATGCAAAAGTAGAAGTTTATATGGATGTACAGTGGCGGCCACCTATTTAGCAAGCTGCCAATTTTCGGTGATCAACTGATGAAAATGTAAAATCCGTATTTCAAGCTTGGAGTGAGCTATAAAGCATAAGTTTTCTTTCCAACCTCTACTCCATTCCTCAAGAAAAGGTTTCTTGATGGATTTGCACTCATTCTTTGCATTTGGAGCTGAAAATGCAGTACTTTTGAGATTATTCTCGTTTCTCTCTAACTCGATTTCACCGGATCAGGGGAAAATGTGATTCTATTCATGTTATTAGTGCCCGTTTTGCTACACTAGTTTTGATGCGCAGTTATACACTTCAGGGAAGAAAAAGGATCGTCAACATGGCTAAAAAATTGCGAAAAAAGCAGTCGTAGTGATTACAAAAAGAAAACATTCATTTCAGTTGTGGATTTTTTTTTCTGACTAACAGGCATGTAGGTGCTTACGGAAAAATCCCAAGACTTGCTTTATTCTCGGGATTCAATTAAATGAAATTTTTGACAAACATGACGGTCCCTTTCTTTTCATGGCTCATGCTTGTACGGAGAGAACGCTAATAGCGTTCACAACAGAATGTTTAGCAGAAATGTGCCTAATACAACTTATGTGTCGGTACCAAATTTTCAAACTTAGTTTGAGAAAACTGATAAAATTGAGTAGTAGTTTCCATGTTCTCTTTTCATAGAACCTGGGCATTGCTGATAGTATTGAACTTTGCTTCCGTGCCACACAGGTTGTTATATGTGCACCTTTATTCCGCCAACGTTTCAACTATACGTCGTTTGCAAAGGCCTGAAAGTGGTTCAAGGTATTCTTTATTTACGCACTAACCCACCAAACACCTTCTCTCCCAGTGCGTTCAATTCGTATTTACTACATCACTGTGAGATCTCAAGTTAAAGGCAATCCTCAGCAGGTGCACTACGATTATGGCGGCGATGGTTTTTCGCTCACACAATAATAACAGACCGCTTGCAGTTAGCGAGTGCAGTTTAGTCAGTTTCACTGGTGTCGTTAGCTAAGTATGAGTAATCTGCCAACTTCATAACTCGCATAGGGACAGAAAAAGCATGAGCCCACTGGTAATCGCTAGATGCTCATTTTTGCTATTCATTCCAGGATTTCGGGCAGATATATAGAACGTTCAAGGGCCTTCCTGGCACATGTTTGTGCTTCGTATGTCAGGACTTTAGACCTCACGCTGAAATCTTTTCCACCATTATCGTCCTTTCTATGCTTCCCAAAGGGTGTTATTAAATTCTCCCGTTTTTTACTAGCAGAGGAACGATGTGAGAAATTATAGGCCCATCTGCCTCACCAGCTCAATAAGTAAAGTCCTGGAGCGTCTCATTTGTAGAAGATTAGTCAGCTACCTGTCTGAAAATGATCTTATTTCACCGAATCAACATGGTTTCCTGAGCAAGCGGTCAACTACCTCTGCTTTATTGTCCACTGTGCCCCTCTGGCACAAAGAGGTATAAAAAGGGAATTTTGTCTCAGTGTGTTACATTGACTATAGAAAAGCTTTCGATTCGATCTCGATACCCCTGCTTTTGCGGAAGCTCACATCTTTTGGTATAAATGGATGCCTACTACGATTTCTCCATCCCTTCCTAACTGACAGGTCTCAATGTGTGATAGTAAACGAATCACACTCACATAACTACAGGACAAGTGGTGTGCCGCTAGGCACATGTATTGGCCCGCTGATGTTTTTGATGTATGTGAATGATTTGCCAGAAGTTCTGCCTCCCGGTTCATTTTGTTCTAGTATGTATGCGGATGATTCTAAAATATACGCCATAGACGACTGTAACCTACTACAATGTGCTCTCGATGCAGTGGCCGAATGGTCCAGGACCTGGGAGCTTGACATCCCGCTAGAAAAAACAACAATAATGCGTTTCGGAGGGAATCACCCAGATGTCCACTTCACCACAAACGGGAAAAGTTTACTTCATTCAAACAAAGTGCGCGACCTAGGTATTACTTACACAAATAAGTTTGAATATGATGACTACATAAAGGAAATAATAGGTAAAGCAAGTTGCAAATCAAACTATATCATGCGCGCATTCAAGTCCAGGGATCCGAAATTGTTGTTTAAGCTATTTACTATTTTTGTCAGACCGCAGCTGGAGTACTGTTGTCAACTATGGTCTACGTACAAGAGAAACCTTGTTGACAGTATTGAGCAGATCCAGAGAAGCTTTACCTACCGGTGTTTTCTAAGAAAGGGACTGTTCAGAAAAACATATGAGGAGCGTCTCAAAGCCATAGGATCTGAATCTTTGGCATTTCGTAGGAAGATAGCCATGTTGTCTTCACGTATAAGTTAACGACAGACGAGAGCGACCTGAACCTTTACGATATTTTTGACAGACCATCTATGGTGGGAATCACAAGAGGTTACTCGTATCGCATAAAACCAGAGAAGGCAAAAACAGCCGCTTATGCTGGGTCCTTTCTTGCTAGATCAGTATATCAATGGAACAATCTCGACGCCAACTTATTCAGGTGGAAGCGATCTTGTTCTTTCCAGGCTCATCTAGTCGATTTCTTGCAGGTTGTGGTAACAAACTAAACTGTGTTTCTCCTCCACAACTAAATTGCACCCTCTCTACCATAATGAAAGCCAATTGTATTACTATCAGATGCCGTTCGAGTTTGAGTTTTCTGTTTTGCTTTGTTGTTTTCCTACTCAGTACTAACACCTAGGCTATTCACTCTGTGCAGTTATGAGCTGACCCAAGCTTTTTGTCCCTGCTTCCGGAAGATGGCCTAGGGAATGTTGGCGGACCTACTAAGCTGGTATCCGGCGTTCTTGGAGTTCTTCATTTGCGCCTCTCGAGGACTTGCAGCGTTGGCGGGCCACTGCCCTTCTGAACCGAGCGGTCCATCCACCCCCCCCCCCACCCCTTCCCCCAGCTCCATGAATGCTGGGAGCGAATTCGGTCAAGATTAGTTATTTCCAGTTTAGCTTTGCCTCATTCCTGTCTTTAAAGTGAATGCCGATGAATAAAAT
>KN727144.1:9382-20383 GCA_000816745.1 Ancylostoma duodenale
TTTCAATGTCCAAGTTCGACTTTCTAGAAATCTTGGCATGATGGTAGTTGTGAGACGTTGACTATGTTCAGATGTAAGCCAAGACTGGTATCGATCTTTATTGCGGCTAAAGCTTCGGCGCTCTTACCTTCAGAAGCTGGTCCTCAGGAGTGATATACCTTATACGCTGCCAATCCTGCGGGGACAACTACAAAGGTAAACAGGGCGACAACTTGCGGGTTGTGCGTTCAGATACGGGAACACCTTGACAGGCTCACCGAATCAAAACCTTCCACTCCATTAGGTGCTCATCACAGGCAATTACATGATAACGAGAAGTTCGATGTTCGCGTCACGATCTTGTCACATGAACGAGATATCCTAGCACGTAAAACATTGGAAGAGTTTTGGATTGCAGCTAAAAGTCCAAAAATAAATAGGAAGGAGGAGTGCATCGCTATTACCAACGATCTCGCACCCTTCCAAAACCTCTGCGGGTTTCTGGTCTGCGTGGGCACCTTAAATACTCCTAGCGGCAAGGTTTGGCATTAGGTGGTCCACCACTCCCCACCACGTTATTGAGGTGAGCGCTAACCTATTTGCATCTCTGGAGTTGTTTCTAACTCCGCTTCTCCTTTGACTTATGTTTCTGTAGGAAGATGCAGTGCTTGAGAGGGTAGGTTACGAATATCTCTACTGTTCTGACAAAGGCGAGATGGCCGAAACTTTAGCCGTAGTAGAGACCGATACCACTCTTGGCTTACATCTGAACATAGTCAACGTCTCACAACTACCATCATGCCAAGATTTCAAGAAAGTCGAACTTGGACATTGAAAACAAATTGTCAACAGACAGTCGAACGAGCAAGTTCCAGATGCGATCAGAAACTTGCTCGCCAAATGCGTGTCGACATGCTGTTTTTGGGGTTCTACGCACTCAAATACATTTCGGGAAAAAATTCTCATTGCAACGACACCGCGCAGTAGCCAATTAGTGACCAGGCAGATGCCTTACCAGCAGTGGCCGATAATGACCGAGAACGACGGCTTGTAGTGACCGCTGATGGTACATGGGTGTCCACCAGGGCTCAGCATTAGGTCATTCACCAATAGGACTTGGTAGCATTCTGCGAATTCAGGGAGCTTAGCATCTATGTCCGGGGCGTAGCCAACCGCTAACCGCCTCCTGATGTTAGACACAAGCAAATTTCGGAGAGGCACGTCTGAAGATCAAAATCGTGGCTGGAGATCGTTGTCGTTCAACCATTTAGTCCATCCCTATCTGACAGGTCCTATAACAAGTTTCAACGAGTTCTGGCGGGATCAAACAGTTCCGTAAAGAGATCGGTTTTTCAAGGATTTTAGCTTGAATTTGGGATGGTTTAGGCTGTCTTCGCTAAATGGTACGCATTTCTTGCTCAAACATCATTCGTCGTCTTCACGAACGGCTATTTAAATCACTTTTTTAGCGCTACCTCCTTTTCCTGAAAGAACCCTAGTATGTAGGTACTTAGTAGCTCATTTCGGAATCCGATTGGATTTAGTACTCCACAGCCGACACTGACCACCTAGTGCTGTGCCCTGGGGTCCACGGCAAGTGTCTGAGTTGAGACTCTGCATACAGAAATGAAGCAGTGTATTCCTGCGTAGAAGCACAGAGTTGCTTTTGAAAGGTCGCGCATGTTCCACTTTGTTGGTCGCAGTTTTTTTTCTAGCTGCCCATCATGTTAAAATGGCACGCGAAGTACATGGTACGCATTTTCTTTTCCAACCAGTACAGTACTCACCTCTCAATGAATGGCATGTATACTGTGAAGGTTTCTCTCAAGTTACACACGACATTATCCCTATCTTATATGGAGGCTCCACGCAAGCTAGTGATAATGTCACATGTAAGTTATTGCTGTTTCCAAAAAGTTACGTGTAAGCTTACAAAAACCTTGAAACATTTTTGTAAGCTTACATGCAACATTTTCGTAAGCTTACATGTAAGCTTTTTGTAAGTTTGTATGTAATCTTTTCGTAAGCTTACATGCAACATTTTCGTAAGCTTACATATAAGCTTTTTGTAAGTTTGTATGTAATCTTTTCGTAAGCTTACATGCAACATTTTCGTAAGCTTACATGTAAGCTTTTTGTAAGTTTGTATGTGATCTTTTTGTACGCTTACATGTAAGCTTTTTGTAAGCTTGCATGTAATCTTTTGGGAACAGAAACAACTTACATGCGGTTTTATCGCTAACTTGCGTGAAGCCTTCATGTAAGCTAGGAATAATATCGCATGTAACTTGGGAAAAAAACTTCAGAGTATGGACCGCACTTATCACGATATTCTATGGATTTTTCCACAGATTTTTGTAGGTGCATTATATCATAGATATGTAGTTTTAGAAGATCCGGAATTGAACTGATTTTAACAAAGCGTTTCATCCCATCATACAACAATGCCACGAGGCAAAAAAATTCTGCCAGGTTACCAGATTTGCAGAGCGATAGCTAGGTAGCACCAAGTTAGTGAAGATTTTTAGGGGCAAAATCGCACACTTTTTCCCCCGGCTGAGCAAGGACATGACATGAGGAACAACGGCGTAAATCAGGTGGGCAGAGATAATGGCACGCTCGAGTTCGTCGGTTACTGCAGCAATATGGCCTCCTTTACTCGTTGTACCATGCACGAAAAATCTGCAGCATTCTTCGCTGCGCAACCTTATTAAAACGAATACTGAGGGACCTGAGCCTCAGTTTTGGCCTATCTAACACGTCTCCATAAATGTAGCGTGCGAAAGTCACATTATTAAATAGAGGAAGATTCGTTTTTTATTCCTGATATAATTGCACACCTTGCTCTAGTAACATCTATAAACAGTTGTTCACCTAAAGGGAAAGCGGAAATTGTGAACAGACTTGAAAAAAACTGGAAAAAAATGGATTCACAGTGATTACAGGATGAAGTATGAAAATCGGTTGCTAATCTTTCTCCGATCCGCACAACTACCCATGGAGAAAGGCCGGTGCTTGTGCTATTTTCGATATTTGATAAAATGAAATTTTCGCTCGTAGTATTTGACGATTTGCCTCTGTCTGTGGCTCTGGTCGGTATCGAGCGCATAGCAGTAGCGGTTGCAAGAAAATTTTGAGATGTGTCTGATTTCATTATCCCTTCTCCTCCTCCCATAAGAAAATACAATAATTTGATCTAAAAATTTTCAATAGCCGGCGTTTTTGTTTTTGCAGTCCTGGTTTTTTTAATCTAGGATGGACCGAGTCTTTGTCCATGGCCAGGAACGAAAAGGGAGTTCCACAGCACACCAACACGTTTCCGAGTTCGCTTCCGATTGTTTATGCTAGGGCTAAAGTTGCTAGGGCTAACTGAAAAATTCAGTCACCCGAATTCGTGAATGTGCTAAGTATGTGGCCGGCACTACACATTCTCATCACGTATGTGCTCGAAAGAAAAAGAATGAATATCGATTGTCACTTTTGTGCAATGTATTAGGTTGTTGCAAAATCGATGTCGGATTTTTGAACCACGAACTTTGGGATGATGCTTCGGGATGTGAAATGGTGCTTCCACCACATATTTTGTACTTATTTTAAAGCCCATTTCTTCCTCTTTCAGCAACATCATTCTTATTCGGATCTAGCCAAATGTTGGCGCAAATCATTTAGTTTCGGAAATTCGTGCCCCAAAGTTATGCACTAAAATTAGATGAAGTCAACGCCGTTTTGGAAGCACTGGTGTAAGCTATCACCAGTGCTGTTCATTATCTTGAACCTGGCTTTGAGCTTCATCATTTTGTTATAATTGATGCCATCGGAAGGATGCGCACGGTGGAAAAATTGGGCAAGTGGATTTTCTTTGATTCACCCTCTAGTGTTGCACAGTAGCTCAAGGCAATAATTTGCACTTCAGACGCTCTAGAGGTAGATCCAAGCGGGGATCGAAACTCTCCCTTACATATCTTATTCAGCGGACCGTTCTCCCACGGATAACCACATATTCAAGCGGTTGGATTTATCTTTGAGAGGAAGACTAGGCTATAAAAGTACAATTCAAAACGCTCTTGCCGATTTTGCTGGGTCCGAATAGCCTAGCTTCAAACCTAATAGAACCAAAATTTAGGAAAAAGATGGCGAAGATGTGCTGATTCGAACGGTTACTAAACGTTGAAAATGGTTCAGTTTCAGGCGAGTTATGGCAACTCAAACTCAACCGTCAAAATCCGACAACGATTTTGCACTTAATATGTATTAGTTATTGTATGAAAACATACATACGTCTGAAAGAAGGAGTAGCAATCACATAGATCCAGCCGAAGTGAAGAAGTGTGGCAGACGCCTCTAGCCATGTACAAGAATATTTACAGAGATCGGGTCAGAATGAGAAAAAAATTCGCATAACTCCATTCACTGGATGGTGCTCCTCCTCCATACATCATTCCAATGAATGAGCTAGCGGTTTTGCTAAAATTCTTTAGAATCCACGCCGTCACAGTTTGTATGAGAATGACAGAATGATGACAGACTGAGTGAGTGTATACGACTCATCATATAGGAATGAATCGAAGTTTGAAATATGATGTGAAATAGTGGTTCAAGCAATAGATCACACAAACCCCACTTTGCTAGATAATCCTCGAAACTGTTGAGCGCATTCTGTTTTATGGGGTTTCTACAAGCATTGTTAGCTGATGTGAAATCACACAAGATACAAATGGCACGGAAATCTACTTCAAACCACAAAATTATCCCAAGGTTATGTTGCTCTAGAAACTACGTAATTTTCTTCCAGAAGGAAGAGCGCCAGAGAAGAGCAATTTACAGTAGCTGCGCGCGCCAGAGTAGCACGCGTCCATTTGAGGAGGATTTCCCACGAATCATCAACATGGCATACATGTACATCCCCAATGAAACGAACGCGCGGTCGCAGCGAGGTCATAAACGCGTGCGTCTGCGCGCGTCAGCGATACGATTGGCCCTATCCTTCAACATATAGACGCACGCGCGTCGAACGCACGCCTAGTATAAATTGCACTATAAGCTAACAAACTGAGTCAACTCCGCCAGAAGTGCAGAAAGCCAAGAGACAAGAACAAGCCGATAAAAATTTATCAACATATTCAGAATTCATTCACTTTCATGTACCGGTAAGTGGAAACGCGAGAAATTCAAGTGAAACAGCGGAGGGACGATACGGGCGAGTCTAGTTGAACAACAGGTAGTAGGTGAGTGCGACCACAATAGCGATCAAACCGGGGTAGATCAACGCTTCCAGTGGGTTCGATGACGCACTCCTGGAAATGCGATCTCGTAAATCCAGAAAAGTGGCTTGGCGAAAAATGTGCTGAATGATTTTAATCTAGAGAAGACCAAGGGAAGAAAATTCTGATACCTCTGCTGGTTATCTGACGAACTGGAGGTCCACGTCTTTTTGTCGTAAGAATATGTCTGCTTTTCTTCCTAGAAATGATAAAGGAATGAATTTAACTGATTTATGTTTTTAGTGCGGATGTCCAGAATTTTCCCTTGTAATATTCGTACAAATTTATGTTAGAACTACGCTAAAGGATTGGTGTTCTCGCTGTGCTTACCTCCACAATGTCTCCCACGTAGTACTGCTCCCTCATCTGTCGAGCATCCGTGGAATGACCGACGTCCTCGAACGCCTCCGTCGCATCGCGTCCGGCCTGCTCCAGTAGCACCTCACAACCTCCAGGATGCTGAATTTCAGCTGCATTAAAGGCAGGATCTCACATCAGGAGTTGTTTTCCAAGATTTCACGTCAACAGGATCTACGTGACTTGTTGAGAAAGAATGATATTGATCTAAGACGCATATGATCCATTCTGCGACCGAACTCCTACGTTTACTTCACCAGGAAACTGGTCCAACGCAATTTTTTGCAAGGTTTCGCGTACATCGTTGGAATCAGTGCGTCAAAAGGTCGGTATTTGCTAATAACACAAACATGAAAGTGATGTCAGATTGTGATTTCAACGCCTTTAGTAGAACCAACTCAAGGAGAGGTATTAAGCAAAGGAAAATGCAACAAATGGTGCAGAGCTATAGAGTTTTCCGTTCTTTATTCTGCACTAACGTCTTCAATGAAATGAGCTCAAATGGGAAGTGTTAGGTAAAAAGTAGTGCAAGAAATATCTGCATTAAAAATCATTGTAAGGAACTAGTTTTGGTTCAGAGAGCGCTTGTCTGAAAGTCGGTGTTCCAGCCTCCAGCCTCTATATCCACAGGATTTCTGGGAAGTTACAGTAACATTTTCTAATATTGTATAGTAAGTAAATTTCAAAACTCAAGAAGGCGTGTTCCTAAAGCCAAAAAGAGATTGGAATACATTTGTAAGCCATTCCAACAAAAAAAAAACTGGTACTGGAGGAAAAATACTCTTTCAAAACTGGTAGCAAGACAATGCTTCTCCTTAAACGATTTATAATCGATCTACATATACGGTTACAATGAGGTGATTGCGGTAACCAACAGGAATCTCAGCGCCTTGCCAAGAAGAAAAATAGATGACGCAGAAAGAAAGTTTTATCTTTTCAAGCATTCGATAAAAATTCCTCTATATGACAAATGTAATGCAAGCAAATCGAATGTAGGGACGTAGCGAAGGAAACTCGTCAAAAGAACGCAAAATAGAAGTTTTCGCACGAACAATTACTGTGTATTTTGTTTCCCTTTGAGAAACCCCCTCTCGGTGTCGTAATATTGGAGCGAAATTCGATGACATCTTCAATAAAACACTTTTTTTTTCGAATACTTATCTTCAGATCCTGTTCCTGAACTTTCAAAAAGATGTTATAAGACAAAAACAATAGCAAAAAAAGCAAGAGTTTCCAAAAAATCAACCAGATTTTGTCTCTTGGCCCTCGAAACTAATACTAAACATTTTTATCGGCACGGAGTTGTGCAGATCCCTTTGAAATGCGTGGCGCCCTGGATTGGATTCACGAAACGTTAGCCAAGCAAATCAACGATGGCTAACCTGATTGGTTATCTTATAGATTACGTTAGTTTGTTCGTCGGTTTGTTAACCTTGCTTTGCTCGGTTATGTGTCCATGATTCCTAGACCCGAAATCACAAAGCACATCGAGGTCTGCTCTCCTCCATCAAGAACCCTTGGACCACACTAGAGCGTAGCGTTCGGGGTCCAAAGGTCGCGATAACAGCACATCGACCCATATGACTGAGGAAAGGTAGCGTCTTGTGAAAATTAAGGAGACAAAATGGTGAAGTAAACTAGAATTATCGTACCCAGGCTATACGGAGGGAGAAACAGAATTTTGCAGAATAAATGAAAATAGAAAATAGAACAATGCATAGTTGGAAGAAACAAAATAATTCAGGCCGAAATGAGGGTCGCAAAAAAGAAACTGGAATTGTTCATTGGATAATACATTCGTGTTCCAAGAAGATAAATTAATAAAAATTTTAAAAAATAAAAAAATTTTCGCCTCTCCTTAGAAGAACCATTTTTGAACGGACCTCTTGAGGCGCTTCAGTAGAAAGAGGTTAAAAATGAGTGAAAAGTCACCAAAACTTCACAAAATTATGGAATAAGTTAATATAATATTATACTAATGCGCTCACCTCATCCAGGAACTTTGTGACGTCATAGACCTTGTTGCCGACGACGAACCAAGCTGATTTGTTGGTGTTGTGCTGCGAAACCTCTTTTCTTGTGAGCGTGGGAGCCATGGCACCTACACAGGTATTCGAACACGTTGTCATTAATTAGGGATCACCTCTCGTAATGTACGGACAAGATAACAACAGAGAGGCTACCAGAGGATGCAAAATGCGTAAGAACTCGAGGAAACTACGTAGAGAAAGGAAACCTCAATTAATTAATTATGTTGTTTGTTTACCCTCTCACTTGTTTTTGCTTTGTTTGCTGAATGTTGAAGATGCTGAAGAGTTTTCAAGATGATATATAGAAAAGAACACTCTTCTCACGACGAAGTTTCATTATAACTGTGGAAGAAAATCCAGGTTCAAATGATATCATAACAAGGAACCAATCCAAACTTGGAATTGTCAGAAAAGGCTCAGGCCCGTGTGGAATGCGTGAAGAGCCTATGTGATAATGGCAGGTGTCTCAAATTCACGTGAACAGTTCTTCTTTCTCTCCCAAAACGCTGCACATGCACACCAGACAAACAAGAGCAATGGATGAATTTTCTAGAACCTGTCGTTTAAACTGATGAGTTTGGTTAGGTGAACGGTAGGGAACTCTACTGTAGCCATCAACCCTAGAAATAAGAGCATATTATTATATTTGTCATCCCCGCCATATGTTGATAGAAAAACACGGAAAATTTTTCTCCCAGCACCTGCAGGTGTCTACAGAACACAGGACGAATTCCCCACAGATAACCGTACTTATTGCTCCATGATGTTTGCAGGTGTCCCTGGCATAAAGGGTAGCAAGGCTCCCCAGTGTTTTTGTTCCGAGAAATTTTAAAGACTCTGGCGGAATGCACTGACGCGCAGGGGCTAGATTCCAGCTTGCACAACATTCCAAAATAGGTAACATAGTAGACTCGGACAGAACCACTAAAACTTTGTTTGGTTTGGACAGATTTCAATAGGTAGAGATGTTATTCGTCACAATCTTCATTCGTACTCAAGCCTCAGAATTATTCGAACCCACTCTGCATATGAAGGAAAGAAATTTTGAGGACAACTACAATACAGCTCATAACTTCTACAAAAAAAAAACGGATTGCGACAGATCAATCCGGCGGCGACGGATTAATCTGTCGCAAACCGTAGCGGTACCATAACTTCTTTCAAAGCGGAGTTTCTGGAAATCTGGAAAAATTTTCGGACTCCTTATCAAAATTAGAGTTGAACAATGTATAAAACTAGCGCCCCTTCGGGACGCTAGAAAGTGGGGTGGCGCAGCCACTTGGGGCATGTGCAGAAGCTTACCTGCGAAATCTCTAGAAAATAGGTAAAGAAACAGAACCAATCTTTAAATGGGCACAAAAATGAAGTCCTTCTTATGAGTTGAGTATGAATTTGAGAAGTCCGTTCTACACCGTATGGCGTATTCGTGAGTACTCTTCACTACTGGGCCAAAGTAGACCCGTTCTCCGTCGGCGGAACTGTATCATGTCGTTCCCCACACTATTGGACCAAAGCGAAATCGTATCCTAGTGTTTCCCACACAACTGGGCCATAGCGGGCTTTCCTCCATAGGATCCGTATTCTGGTGTCATATTCACTGTTACCGTATCCTGGTATTCTAAACTTTACTGATTCACAGCGGACCAATCCTATCTTGGCGGACCCTATCCACACTATTGAGCGACGGCGGATTCTTCCTCGTAGTCCCGTATTCTGGCGTCCCCCACACCATTGGGCCACAGCGGGCCCTTTCTCTATCGGTCCATCCGTATCCTGACGTCTTCCTTACTGTTGGGCCATAGTGGGCCCTTCCTCCATTGGTGGACCAGCATTCTTGTGTTTTCCTCACTATTAGGCCACACCGGACCCTTATTCCATCGGTGAACTCGTATCCTGGCGTCCCCTACACCACTGGATCACAGCGGGCCCTTTCTCTATCGGTGGACCTGTATCCTGGCGTTCCCTACACCACTGGATCACAGCGGACCCTTTCTCTATCGGTGCATCCGTATCCTGACGTCTTCCTTACTGTTGGGCCATGGTGTGTCCTTCCTCCATTAGTGGACCAGCATTCTTGTGTTTTCCTCACTATTAGGCCACACCGGACCCTTACTTCATCGGTGGACCCGTATCCTGGCGTTTCTCACACCACAGGGCCACGGCGGACCCTTTCTTCATCGGTGGACACGTACATATCCTGGCGTTCCCCACACCACTGGGCCACGGCGGGCCCTTCTTCTATCGGTGGACCCGTATTCTGGTGTTCCACTCACCACTGTGTTACGACGGGCCCTTCTTCCATTGGTGGACCCATATTTTAGCGTTCTCCACGTTATCGAAGCAGAGCGAACCGATCCTATAATGGCGGACCTGTATGCTGGTGTGCTCTACACTATTGTGCCACAATGGGCTCTTCAGTGAAGTCAACAGTCAAGCCTTATTCTGGTGTTTCTCCTCACAATGAGGCCAAACCGAACCAGGTCTCCATCGGCGAAGCCGTATCCTAGCATTTTCACCACTTTTGAGCCACGGCACACCTGTTTTCTATCGGAGCACCCGTGCCCTTTGTAAATCTCGAGAGTAATGGTAAAGGCTTGGGAGTTATTCAGAAATTTTGGCTATTTGTTGACTGATTGGTTACACAATTTCATGATTTGATACATTGAGGCTTTTACTCTATGTGTCAGTGCAACAGTCGCTGCGAGAATCCAGCAGCGGACGCGTCAATAGCACCCACCACATGATTCGACCGCGTAGGTCTAACCTTCACTCAAGTTTCAAGACGCACCATTGCTCTCGTATAGCAAAGCATCTTTACAGTGGAGATGCTTAGCGCATAGCAACAGTGGAAGGGGGGATTTCCTACTGCGTATATTGTGCGGCCTGAAAGCTTGTAAACACTCCCTCACTCCTATCTCCTATGGTGCGAGACTGCAAGCGAAGATGATGAAATCACTACCCCGTGCATGCGGGAGAGCCAGCAGTGACGTAATAGCGGGTCTCGAAACGAACGTGTCTGCGTCCATGGAAATCGGCCATTTCGCCCCACAGTCTGCGCCTCAAGACTGCGGTGTCTATGAGTGCCGCCCCGTATCTCTAGCCGCTCTAGCCCTCTTACGGCGCTTTGTTTAATAGATCTCCTAAATTCTGGATTTACAAGACTCATTTCTTCAAAATCTTGAAATTTTTAAAAATCTCAGGGATGAGGTCAGAATCTGGAATAACGTTGAAAACCGCAGCAATTCATAAGAAATGCATTATTCTGAACACTGTCACTCGCCTTAGCAAGTTTGCATTATGTTAAGGTCGAAAATTTTCTGCAGGAATATCTAAGAAAAGCTGAATAGTCTCCCACACTTATTTATTTATTTATT
>KN727145.1:0-25388 GCA_000816745.1 Ancylostoma duodenale
GGAGTTATATTAGTAAGAACATCCACAAGCTTGGCTTTACCCATAGGTTTCAGAAACGGGGATTTTCTGTCGTGATAGGCAAAGTCCCGTTTTGAATAACTGAGCTCTTGGTTTTCATATTTTCTTCACGTTCTATACATATAGATTAAAATATTGTTACATAAGAGGACTTTGTTGTATTTGTTTACTTATTTATTTATTGTATTTATTTATTTATTCATTTATTTATTTATTTATTTATTTATTTATCTATTTATTTATTTATTTATTTATTGCACCACATATGTAGATGTGACGTTTTCGGAACAATGTCGAGAAGAAATCAAGCTAGTCCAGACAGTTTAAAGAAAGAAAAAGGTAAGAAAAACAAATTTTTTAAAAAATGGACATTGCCAAAAGGCATGGGCCTTGTCTGGTATGATCTCGATTTTGTTCAAGCCGTTTTCCCAGCGTGGAAAATTCGATCGGTGGTGACCTGTATGACAAATTGTGATAGCAAGTTCCAAGTAATTGTTAGCGACTTTAAGAGCCAATTTAGGGAAAGTCATTTTTGTTCTGTTCGAGATTCTCGATACACTAACCCTTTTTAACTGGGCACCATTATTTCACTCACTGTTTCGCAGCTATGCAAAATTCCTTAAACAGTAAAAGGCAGATGAAAATAATTGTAAACAATAGTTCAAATCATATAAGTTGTTTAGCTATCGGCATGAAAGTAGCGCGAACGTTCCAGTTGTACTGAGGTTTCAGGTCTTGAGAACATCGAGATAAAAAAAATTTTGTTGTTGAACAAGAGAAAACTCGGAATTTTCGCCACGAGTGTGAAACTGTGTACTATCTCGAAATATTGCCTATTTGAAAGTTTCTGCTCTACTTTTCGCTTTTTTTCCCTTTCCTTCGAAGTATGTTATCGGTTTTTAGAGGTTCCGACGTATAAAAACAACCACCAAGTTTCAGCACAGATGAAAAAAATTGGTGTTCTCCGCAGAGTTGTTAGATAACATAAAAATATTCCTGTTTCAAATCGAAAACATATGCAGTAGAGGACACTGCGGTTGGTACGCCTCCGCCTTTTTTAGGTAGTTGTTGAGGACGGGTCATGCAAACAACGAACGAAGTGGAAGAGATGGGGGAATTTGTTTAAAGCTTAGGGCTCCTTCCAACGTGCGATCACTACGTTGCTGCGTAATTTCTCTATTTGAATTTTTCTCTTGTGAATTTTTCAAGCACCCTTGCCCTTGAAAGAATTCAGTAGCTGTCTGATTTCTATTCTTTCTTTGGCTCGGACAGCAGTCGTCCAGCCGATTTTAGCTAGCTTTTTGCCCGCCAAACATGGGTGAATTGAGCGACGATGAAATCTTCTACCAGCATCTGTATCTATAGGAGCTGTAGGAAGAACTGTATTCTCTAGATTAGGTTATGCTTTATGGGTTGTCTAAGCCGCTCCCACCACCATATTTAGTGTAAAGTTCACTGAAGCCTAGTGTGTGTGTTTTGCTCTTATTCCTTCTCGGTTATAGATAGGAAACAATATCTTAGGTTATATTAATATAGCCCGTGAGCGCTTTTTAGCTATATTATGAAGAGTATTATTGCAGAAGAGTGCTGAGCAAACATTCAGCTCTCACAAACGAGTAAAAGTTCGTAGAAATAGGGGATGGATAGTTAGGAATCACTGGGTTGACGTATTCTTGCTCTTCGCCTAGTCTCTTTTTATTTTGACGCTCCCTCAAATGAATTAGGTAAATAAATAAACACAAACATGTGCAATAAGGTAGAGTTCAACAAATTCTTCAAGGATCCAGTAATCAGTGAAAATCAACCACAATTCAGTGGACTGCTGATAAAAAGGCTTCATATCCGAGCAAAGACAAGAGCAAGATGTGATTTTTACTTATTCATTTATTTACTTATTTATTCATTTATTTTTTGTATTTTTTATCTGTTTGTCTGTTCGAATACGACATACAAGACAATCGTTGAAAACTACCAAAATAATAATTAAAACAGACATGACCCTGAGCATAAATTTGAGGAAACCTATGACCTGAGTAGGACTTTTACCGCTCTCCGTTTGAAAGAGGCCAAGGATCTGATGGCCCCGGATGACCCCGATGGTATTAATCTGATTATCCAAGTCCACCTTCAGCACTCTTCCTACCCACAACAGTAGGAAATACCCGAAAGGTGTACTTGGAGAGTTATTTGGATAGTTATAGGCATTTTCTGGATATCTTCGTTAATGTTTCCTTTTAACCAACGTGGAAACTGCTGCCCCATTCCAGAAGTTTTTCCCGGATAGTGTAAACAACGCCTCTTTGAACACAAACACGGGCTTCATATTACTTGCACTTCACGCTGAATAAAGCGGCGCTTTTCCATAGTCGGGCGAGTGCACGTACGCATGTGTGAATTGCATGGAACGGAAAAAGGATACGCGTTTGTTGCAGTGACGTGGCGGCTTCGGCCGCTGTGCGAGTTCGTACAACCCGCATTCCGTGAGGATTTTAATCAACGATGCTCTTTTGTTACTGTACTCGCTGCAGTCTAGCGCATCCACAATAGCCTTACCATGGTAATTTTTTACCGCTGCCTTGTCGATAACGTCCATATAGGTCGCATATTTCTCAAAACTTCGTCACTTCTGAGATGAACTCTGAAGCTCACGGTGTTTTATTTTTTTTATTTACTCGCTTGAACTATACTTTCTGTACTTGGAGCCGAGTAAAAAATCGAATGCTGTAATCGATTTGATTATCAATTCAGGACATGATCCCAAAAAGCCGAACGTTGGAAGAAGAAAAAGCCTCAACACTTCCTATCACTCTTCAAATGTTCCGATTTTCTCTCTTTTTCGGAAACCCAAGATTTCAGTTTATTCGAAATCGAATTTTCGAACCCGTATATCTAATGCATTATTAAGTCCTATGTATAATACCAACGCAGTGCCCTTGAAGGTGCTTGATGGTATATCGCTGTGCGGATAATTTTCTGCTGTTTAATGTGCACACCCACCTATTTTATTGGACGAGTGGTTAAATTGTCAAGTAAATAAATAGATAAATAATATTTCAAACAGATGGACCAAAAACAAAGCATCTTTAGAAACTGACGAATCTTTAATAAATTTGGGATGAGTTCTGGATAAATACCGGCATCCTCCCGCATTCCTTTTTCCTGTAGACTGGAACTGCCGGTCAGTGTTGACGGTAATGACATTCTGGGTTAGGTTAGGGCATGGCTAACAAACCAGTCTTTGCATTCTGCGTCTCTTACAATTGCGTGGTCCATACGATACCCCATTAATCATTGATAATCATTGTGACTATAGTTGGTTTGCTTGGTTACTTTTCCATGAATCCCATCACTGATCAAACATTCTCCTTAGTATCCTTATTTTCCCTATTTTCCACCTCATTCCCAAGATGTACTGGTTGCTTGCTCTAGTTTCCATGGCTCCATGATATGTCTGATGTTAAGTGAACTGTGTTTCATTTTATGTTTTTGTTTTTCACTTGATTTCTTAACTGCGCGTAGTGTTCCGAACTGGAGTAGTCGCTCTCTGCTCCTAATTTCCGCTGGGGTCGTTGCCACAACAACTGGAGGAACGCTACCAGTGAGGCGATTCGACCGAAACGAAAATACTATGCAGTCATTCCTATCTATTTTTGAGCAGCGAATCATTAAAAAATTCGTTGAACCACAAATTCAATCACAAGTTCGACATTGTGTCAAATTTTTTACCATACGCCCCCCCCCCCCTCCCCACCTACGAAAAAAAAGTCACCAGATTTTTGAAATTACCTAATGAAACAAATAAAAATCTTGTATTAGTTTATTTGCAAGTTCCTAATTTTGTGACTATTACATAAACATTATTGGTCATATGATATACAGATTTGTACCTCCATGATTTTTATTTTCCATCCGGATCTCTAAAATGGCGGAGACCTCAATTTTTCCCTCCGCCCATTTTCTGCGTCCGCAACTGCTAGTCCTGTCCCAAACATCTCAGAAAAAAATCTGTCTGAACTTTATTGATGAAATGGAATTGAAATTGAGCTGCTAATGAAAATTGCACTCATTTTCTACCGAGATACCAATTTTAACTGCTCTTAGGTTCAATCTACAATTTGAATGGAACTCATTGGAGGCGTCTTCAGTGGTAGATATCCTGATCCTGATTTGGCGGTTGAACCCTTGGAGGGAACTTGCAGAAAAAAATTAGAATTTTCTAAGATTTTTTCATTAGGGCCACGATAATCCCATTTTCTGGATAATTTCAGAAGAAATCCTGTTTTGTTGTTTTTTTGTGCAGAATTAATTTCTGCTCTCTTCAGAAAAACATCCCCGAATTCCTAGTATCGTTCCTTTTCGTGCGCTAGCACAGAAGTGCTCGTGCTCCCTCTACGATGTGTTTTCGTTTCTTCATTCTTTCCTCGGCATTCAAAATCATCAGAGAAGCACTTCAGTGTGTGGCTCTTTAGTGTGCATTGCTTGTATGAGGACGTTTCGGCCAAATGCAAACAATTGAATTCGAATCCGCCCGTTTGAGAGGCTTCAAGAGCGCGTTTCTTTTCGTCCGGTGTGTGACGAGTGCGTCCATCTTCAGATTTTCACTTTAACCACGGGTTCGACACCCTCTCCCCCTGCTGCCACGCCACAGAGATCTAAGCGATACAGTTTCTCCTTGACCTCTATGTGCCAGTTAGCGATAGCTGACTTTGCATTTTCTCGCATCAACGGCTAGAAATGCTGCTGCACTCTCTCAGATTGCCAGGCTCTTCTTTCTCCCCTTCACTTTCCATTTCGCGGAGCCTCTGACATTTAGTGCTCGTATAGGGACATTTTATCTTCTCCAGCTTTCTAATGGCGCCGCATTTTTTCTCTCCATTTGAATCGTTTCGTTCACAATCGCTGGATCTCAATGCACTCTGTCGGCTCGCCCTTTGTGAGCGTCTTCCCGACGTCTGCCATTTATGTCGCTTGGTTTTTTTTCTGTTCGTGGATGTAAGAGACGTGTAAGACGCATAATTTCCTGCTGGGATTTGCACTAAATTTGCATCGTTTGTTCAGACGAGTTGAGTCTGCAGCAGGTTTCAACAGGTTGTGTTAATTCTGTGAACAAAGAACAAGTTGTTACATGTCAGATTTCATGCAGAATTTAGGCGAAACTCGGTTCTGTATGGGTTTTGTATGGAATATGTTTCGAGCAAAAATGCTGAATACAGCTTTCAACTTCATGCAGAAGTGAAGCAGGCTTGGAACAAAGTCCACTTGCTAGGCTTTTTGGGGCCGACTATTATATAATACTAATGGCTGGATTCGTGTTAACTCCAACTAGTGAGGTAAAGTGCCGGTCAATCACTATTGCATCACATAATATCGCCCGTTTGGTTTGCCGCGCCGCATGGCCTACGCGGTGCGGCAGACTAGATGTGCGTGTTGTGGTTGTCGGGCGTTGCCGGCATTGATTTTTTGCTTATGTTTTAACTCTAGCATTTCGGAGTGAGGACAAAGACACAAAGAAAATGGAGGTAAGCTCAGCCTGACAATAACAGCGTCCAGATGTTATTCCGCGCCGCGTGAGTGGTGCGGCGCGGCAAACCAGACGGGGGTGTTCTGTGATGAAGAGTGATTGACCGGCAGTGTACATACTTGGAATGTTGGCGGTTTTCGCTTTTCCTTACAATGCGATTCTCTGCTTTCGCTCATCTTTTCTTTTTGAAACTCTTTTTATCTTTTTTGGAACCGTTCGACCCTTTAAATATCATATCTAAATTGACCATTTTTAGCTGAGATTTTTTAAAGCCCTCTGTTTTTCAAACTCCTTACATTCGTTCGAGTTTTCATTTACTTGAAACTTTTCACTTTGCCTATTTTCTACCATTTTAATAGATCATCCTGTTTTTCTTGTCCCTAGGATTTCCCCATTGCTACCTGAACATTACCTTCACATGCACGTGTCCTCAAAACGAGAACTCTTCTCGATGTTTTCAACCTCATCAAAAGTGAGAAGTGCACTTTTCCGGTTGAAAATCCCCGCCGCCGCGTCCAGACAGTCCCGGAGCCTCCATTCAAAGTCTGACGACAGGCTCGATGTCTAATGCTACCCCGCATTGTATAAACGAACATTTCGAGTGCTCCAGTGACTAGTTTCGCCCCTCCACGGAGGCGCAAAATATTTATTCACTCGTTCTCGGTCTCGTAGTCATGGCTTCGTAGTCGGTAATTCGATATTCTGCAAAGAAGCTGTTTAGATTTCTTTTTTTCATTATGTTTTCAGTTTTACAGCGTTGTAGTCAAATTGCTTGAAATTTCATGGGAAAATAAACAATAATAAATAACAATAAAACATAAATAGTAATTGGTTCCATGTTCCAGGAAGCGTTTGGTGGGCTAGCTCGTAAAATAAATAACATCACCTTGGACCACTTTCAGGCCTCTGAGAACGACGTGAGATTGAAACATCAGGCCTAATAAAACGTGTTCACAACAACCTGTGAGGCACAGCAGCATAAACTTATAATATCATAAATAATAGTAATACGTAAATGAATCAACTCTTTGCCTTACCTCTTTCCCTCTTACCTTCTTTCATTTATTGTTGGAATTTTCTCCAGAAATCCTGAGATTTTCCCTGGAAACTTTTCAATCTCCGCATCCTTGGAGTTAGTGTGTGTCTCACTGTTCGACCTTTTTCTCTTACGAGTTATTGTAGACATGTTTTCGTTTAAAAGGTGAAAATAATTAGCATGCATATATGCCTGCTTGATGTGTAAGGACACCCCATCAGCGTAAATCCCTTGCGGTAACGGACCAGGTGGGAGAAAGGGGTTGACAAATGGGGAAAAATTCAGATATTCGTCAAAAAGGTTCGACTGATATCACACCGGGAGAGGGGAAAATATGCAGGAGAAGAAAAAGAGTGCCGTGATGAAAAAATTGTCCAAAATCCTAGGCCCAGATCTTGACTATTTCATGTCTGGAAGGAATGTATTCGCACTGTCTCCCCACCTCCACAATTCTCCATTGAAGCGAGGCTAAAAATGTCCTTGTTCTTGACATATTTTTATTTTGAAAAGGTTTGTATGTATGTCTGAATTTACCCATATGGGAAGATCTATGAACCGTTGGCACATGTCTCGATTTCGTGAACTCCTGCAAAATGATAGTAACTTGTTAACGATTAACGTTTTCAAGACAACAGACTACGTATGAGCGTTACATATGAAATGCGCAAGAATTTTTCAACAAAACTGCATAGTTGCTAGAATTTCTACAATGGGGCTTGTTTCAAAGAAATTTTTACTATTGTAGCTGTTGTCGTCCATGTTTAGAACGCGTTCTGGATGAGTCGATCGCCAACACATCTTCATTTTTCTTTATTTACTCATTTTCTGCCCTATCGAAGGACACTTTTTTGGACCTTTTATCTCGAGAAGCCCTAAGTCCATGAGCGGTTAGAGTCCCTGTCACATTACATATATGGGAAATTTTTGATTTGTTCTGGACCACTGTCCAAAATCCATAACTCCACTTCGACAAAAAAAGCATGTTTAATCGGAGTGGTTTACGATTCTTGGCGACTGGTTGAGGCTCCAACGTATTTGCTCTGTTGTTCTGACCGTTGCCCTAACTCATGCGGATCAAATCGGCCAGGAGTTGCTCCATCCTAAATGCTGAAAGTAATTCTTCAAGAATTATACTCTTATGACTGATTTTCCGAAGAAATTGCGTTCGGAGCAGCCTCTTTATGCGTGACCATCGTGCCAACTTTCATGTGCTTTTGGTACTCGAGTTCAACTTTTTGACTTGTCTCATTACACGCTCCCCTTGACTAGTTTCGCCTCACGAAGTGTCTCTTTTCGAGGCAATCACCAGGTGAGAGCCGGCCGTCGGCGCTGTGCTCACACGTTCAAATCGGCTTCGCTCAGCTATCGACGAATTCCGTTTTTTCCTCTTTTTGTTGAGTCACTAGGCTGCTCGCATAGGCTTGGGCATTCGTAATTGCTGACTCTGCAGCTGAATAGCTCTCTGAGAGCGCTGAGTTACGTGTTGCTGGTTTCCTCGCGTCCGTTTTTGGCTTTCTACCAATCATTTTTGTTGTTCTGTTGCTTCTTTGGGTAACTGCCTCACCGCCGGTTCTCGATTCCTATTGAAATGAGCCAAACTGGCGTGAAATTGCGTGTTGAGTCATGACCTTCTGTGATGCGTGACACCCATTCTTGGTCTCTTTCTGATGACAGTCCTCTGGGGGGATTTATGGACGCTTCTAGGAATGTGATCTGCTTGCACATCCAGAATAAACGAGCTTTCATGCAAAAGTCTCCAAATTATTTGGGAAAATTCGCTACGCAGAGGTAGAAGAGGGCAGTTCGGTTGAGTAAAGTGCACCAAATTTCGCAGGAAAAATCCTTATTGGGAAGGATATGATTTCCCAGGAACCATCCTCGAATCTCGCCATCTGCCTTTCTGAACGTGCTTGATTGTACATGAGGTGTTGTTTATTTTTCAATGATGGGATTCATGAACAGCCGGGAAGGTTGTAATATTTTCGCTCAACCAAAATTGACAGGGGTTTCCAAACGAACTGTGACACACATTGCTCAGTGGGACCAAGTCGACCCTCTCCTTCTCTCTTTTTAACCCGAGAATGATCCGGCAAATTTCTCAAAATGGCTCCATAATATCGGTAAAGTTCCTGTATGAACTCACTTATTACCCCTTATTTTGTTTGTTTTTGTTAAATTTCTGTAGGTTATTTTTGCCACCAAATTGCTGAATTTTTGACTGCTCACGCTTTCCCTTTTTTTCCTGTCCTCCTTCCCTTCCATGAAATTTTTCTCGTCCGTCACCAATATCCCTATCTCAACCATGTTCGTCCCTGAGTCACTGAGACAGATTTTACTCATTTTTTATTTTTTTTTATCGTCCACCTCCTCCTAGCCTCCTTTTCCATGAATATTTTTGTACCACTGCTATTGCTATCTTTATCACATTTGACTCCGGGATTGACCGTCGGACAGAATGGATTCGTTTTTTTCTTCCTGAAGAACTCATCGGGGCGCTCACATTCTCCTCGAGAAAGTCTGAAAAGCCAGGGTTTGCTGGATGGGGCACTTCTAATTTACCCTCCAGAAAAAAGGAGATGGTAATTTGCATCTAATAGGTCAGGCAGTATACGACCAACCTCGAGGTCGTAGCCATCCTCTCTGGAACCAATAAGGAGCAGCTGAGCGGCACGATTTATTTCCGCAACCGCACAACCGGTTCTGCGGCTGCACAGCCTTCCCCGTTGGTTCATTTTCTCTTCTCAGGGCTCTTCCGGTGCGCTTTTTTATAGCATCGCAGCGACAACTTCATGGAAAAAATCGATTTAGCCTGAGGTGCTTTTGAATTTAAAAATGTCACTCCATATGCATTCACCTCTACTCTTAAGACTACTCAATTCAATGGTGAAAATTACAAGTATAGTTTTTGCTTCAGCTCCCATTAGCTCTAATGGACGGCCACATCCAAAAACATAGCGGTAGCCCATTAACCTTCCACTGAATGAGTTGAGAGTTGTGTACTCCGTAAGCGGACGTGTGCATTCGCCCATAGCAAGGGGTACTAATATTGATCATACATGTTTTTTTTTCGAAGCACATCTCTTCAAGTGTTCTTCCTTGAAAGTGGAATTTTTCGGTGTGAAATCCTCCTATATAAATATAAATAAAACACCACTCTGAGAGGAATTCACGGAATGGTGCAGAGAACAGCCAAACGACGATCCAGTTTACGCGTTATCGGTCACTTTTAGGCACATATGGCATTCTTCTTTTGTGGTGAGACCTGAGCGTTCAAGGCACACGATGAAAAACGCCTTGATTTCCTTTTCTTGTCTTTTGTGGCAGAGACCTCTAAATATGAATTCAGACAAGAAAATTTTCCCGCGAGATCCCGTGAAGAGGTTTGATCGCCAAAGCCGTACTTTTCCTCAATATTGAATGTCAGAAGTTCTATGGCTTGAGCACATTTTTCATGCCAGTATTTGGTACGAGGCGTAGGCTGAATAACCTCTTCCTTCTCTCAGTAACTTATAGTTTTACCAAGTGAGTGAACTTGCCTGAAGACGATTCATTTTGTTCGCAGCATTTTGCCCTCTGGATGAGCTTACATGAAGCTTTAGAACATCGGACCCAGTGATATTTTTATTCTTTCATCTTTCATTATCTAAAAACCACAGTAAACGGCGTTTGTTGAGCGGTCCACCGGTCTTCGAATTTACCAAGTTGGGATAAATTCCGCCCATCAGTGACTATATTCCGAATTTCACCGGGGAGCAACGCATGGGCCAGTTTCGCACGTCTTGATCATTCTTGTGGAAAAATTAACTAATTTCCTTGCTCTTCTTAACCAGAAAAGTATAAAATACTTGTATGTAGATGATTGTTTTGAGATTGAATATACCTCCCTTCAAGCACGAGCGCTTCTTTCACGTATAGCCCTCACATAATGCTTTGGATTAATCCCCGCCGAAATATGGCAACAGAGCTCCAAAGTGTGTGATTTTTCACCATCTCCGTATTCCTTTGCATTACCGGTTCCGGAGCATTTGAGTTGTGAAAGGGTAGAGCTGACTCACGCCTTTCCTGCTAAGCACATATCGATCTCTCAAGTAACGGAAACTTTTTAAATTGATAAACAGGTTCATCTGCCGTGATCGACTTCGACTGTCTTCTATGTAAGAATGACTACGCACCGTTCCATTCCCTACCAAGCGAATCGTCACGTCGATACTCATCGCAAAGTCAGCGGAGTCGTGCTTAACAGTGCATTATAAACATCGATAATGCAAATGTGCTAGGATCGACGATAATGGTGCGCGGTGAAATTTATACGATACAGCGCGTCCTGTCACGATTGCACGTTTTCATATCAAAGTTTAATTCATAACGTTGGCCTTTTTCATATAGAGTCTCTGCCAAGTTAATGCAGTTCCACAGCGTTATGGTACGAGAATAGCGGCGGGACCCAAACCATACTCGCATATAAGTATACCAGAGGTGCCAACCCTCAAAGTAGAGCCGAGAACGAGGTCGCGCGGCCTACGCGGCGCGGCAGGCCAGTTGAGCGCAATGGTTGTCAGGCATTGCCGGGGTTGTCATCTCATCCATAGTTTTCACTGCTTTTTCCTTCATGTCTCGCCGTTCCTCCTCACACTTACATTGTTTGTAGCGCATACGTATTTAGTAAACCATTCAATAAATTGTTAACCGGCGATGTGGAGCTGTATGTACGCTACGCTACGCAGTACGAAAAATTCAAATCCGCTTCGTGCAGTAACTCTAACCATGTACAGTGAAACAATCTCCTCTCATCCATGATTTTCAACAATAGCCAGTGAACTATGGCTTGGTTCTAACTAGAAAAGAAAAATTGAAGGAATGCGTCGCTGTTCTTCTTGTATCAGTCATATTTCATTATTCCGGTTAAAAAGGGTAATGACAAAACTAGATTAGGATCGTCTGCAGACTGTCTTGCCCAGGCGCGCGGCGTCAATTCGCCGTGTGGCTCCAAGACTAGGAACGAGCTCCTGTATAGGGTTTGGAAGGTGTCCAACATCAAACTGTAGCTTTCTTGATAACCTTCGCCCAGTGTTAAACTAAGCCAATCATGAAGAGAGCGAAAAGGTGCAGTTTTCCATGGGGTTCTCAGTTGCGACAACATTCGAGTGGAAGTTGTCCGATGTTCGATTACGCTATGTGTTCTTTCGCAGTAGAGCACACTTTGTTTCTGAGTTGCTAGATATGCCAGATAAGCACTTCACTACTAGTTACCTTTTTTTTTGGAAAAAAAGAAAGATATTGTGTTGACTCTGTTAAGGCACATCAATTCCATCAATTTGTTCCTAGAAACTTGGCTAATCGAAGAGTGAACAGATAGCCACTTCATCTAATGTGTTTGGTGTAATAGCGTGCGTAAAAGAATTGCAATGTTCATGACAAATACCACAGTGTAATAGTAATTCACCGTACGTTCCCATTAATGGAATTTAAACTGCATACAAGGGTCACTCGCCGCTGCATTGTCACATCATTTGGAATCGCTATAGAAAACCACCAGCGGCGATCGCGAGGGCGATCATTTGAGTTTAAAATTAGTCTTTTGATCATTTTTTAATGTTCTAGATAAATCGCTGCACGGGAACCCCGAAATTTCTTTCACGCCCACTCCTCTCCCCTCAGTCCCTTTTGCAACCACCTTTAAAAACCACGGAACCCTTTCAATTGATCTGCGAGCACCTATAAGATAGTGTACGGGTCGTTATGCCTTCTCGCCTCTTCTGGTGCGCTCCATTGAGAACTTAGCGTCCTAATCAAAACGGCGGCAAAATTCAGGATGTGAATGTCACTTCTTCGTATAAACGTGTTTAGATAGTTAAAACGTTGCTATCCGTTTGCGAAGTAGGTAAGTAAGTAGTTTCATTGAAACCTTATTTTCATACTGCTATTTTCTCTTTTTGCTCTATCTTACTGCTTTGTTCTGTTGATCCTTATCATTCTGTACTTCAATTTGCGATTTCATCCACGATTTCTTGGAGTACAAGCACTAATTAATTCAAATAGGTGGAGATCACGTCTTTTGATTCTGTCTTCGTGCACTTTTCTATTTTTGCTAATTAGAATTCGCGAGTGTTTGTGGAGAATAGATATCTCCATAGAGGAGAACTTCTTATTCAAATGTTTCTTTTCATTCTGAGAATATCTTTCATTTCAATGCTTACTGATTTGCTTTTCCATTATCTTTCTATTGAATCAAACCCATTTATTTTCGTGTTGCCTCGCCTCCGCCTAAAGTCGCTACGGCTCATTGCGGAAGTGCTACAACCCGTCTGCCATCCATCTGCCTCCTTTTCCGATTTACACTTCAATCTTTTCTTGCTCGCGACTCATTGCCGTATTGGCAGATGATTCAACTCCAATCGCTCATCGTCGTTCCTGCCATCCATCCTTTTCGATTGACTTTTTCTGACATATGAGCCGCATTCCGCCACCGGTTCTCTAATTTGCTTCGTACTCGTGCCCATTTGTTTCCCCAACGCTTTTTTTCCTGGTGTTCGATGCGTTATAACAGAATGGCGTTTTTTCTGGATTTTATCCACTGCAATTACAGCTGTTTTCAGGCGAAGCGACATACCAGGCGGCTTGCGGTGCGTGCATTACTGACACATTCTTCGTCGTTAATGAGGCTCATAGCTGCTCGTCACGCCTTCAAGGTGAACATCATTATAACCATTTATTTCGTACTCTCCTTTTTCAATTCATTGCTGGATTAGAACTCGTTGTTGTCTCTAAAAACCGTTGTGGCTTCCAAATCTGCCTCTAAATCTTCTCGAGTCGTTATCAAAGGCTGCTCCCCCATCGCTTGATTAATGGATTGCATTGTGCACTTTTGCTCAAATTTAAGCGCGTTTGGACATTTAACAGAAGCCTGCGCGGTTGAACACCTAAATCCAATTAAACTAGATGTTTTTTGGTCGTTTCCTTTTTAGTAGCTGTTTCATTTCCATTCATTTCTCAACGAGATGAATATTGGTGGTTTGCTGCGACTATAGTTACAAAACTTTAATGTTACTCGTCCGTAGGCAAATCAGGACGTCTATCCTATGTAGAGCTTCCTTGTTTTCTGTTTTCTTGCGCATGACTCGTTTTTTTCTCAGAATGGAAAATCCTTGCTACTACTTGTTCTGACTTGGCCCCATAATCTGCTTGTATCTGAAACTCAGCTTCGACTATCTCAACATGTGTGTATATACAATCTTTTTTGAAGAAGCTAATGGCTGTGAGGTTAGGGGCTTAATGGTCCTTTTTCATGTCCAAAAACTTCGCCGTTGCGCAATTATATGCCAGATAATTATTTTGTCTCCTCCTGCAAACAAATGTTTTGCTCCCCAAAAGTTGCTCTTTTTGCTTACTCAGACTTGTCATCCATTCCATTTTCGCATAAAGTTAATGTCTAAAGTAGATTTCGATGCTAAATACATTAAATTTGGCTGATTACTGTGACATCTTCGCATCAACTTCATTTTATTCAAATTTATGATTTGCAAAAGAAAGAAACAGAATTTTTCAAAGAGCTCTTGCTTTGGCCAGACATCTACATATCTCCTGAATTGTATCTTTTCAAAGAATGTAGAATTGAGTTTCTGTGAGCGTTTGCAAATTGGATCTATGAGACTTCATTTCTGTGGATAGTCTTGCATGTAATCTAGAGGGGAGCGGATTATGTTCAGGAAAGCAGAACTCCATGTAATTTACCAACAAAAATCCATTAACTAATTCCTCAGTTCTGTTCCTGCCTCAAGTAGTGTTTTTTAATTTATTTTTGAACTGAAACCTTTGTTTTGTTTTTTGTCCAAACTAGTGTTTTTTTTTTAAATTGAAACCCTTGTTCTCTTTTTAACTCTAATATGTATGGTAATTCAGACCAATCCAATCAATCTAAAAGCTGCTCAAAATTCATGAAAAGGGCGTGTTGATTTATGCTCTATTCTCGTGCTCTGTGCTGGTTTCGTTTTCTGAGGCTTATTTTTGATTGCGGAAACGCTGAGTCACTCAAAATGCCCTTTGTGTGGCTGCAAAATTGAAGATTCCGGGTTAATCCTTTCCGCCTCCATCGGTGCAGAAGGGAACTGCTATCTGGCCTAAAGCATAAGTCGTCTGAAGAGGCTGTCAACCATGTAATATAAGGATCCTCTCTTATGGTTAGTTTGGGAGTAACACGTAGTTACCGAGCACTGAGCCGATAAGAGTGATGTGTTTGTAGCGTTTTGTTTTGCAACGATCAGCTGCTTAGTTTTTGCGTACAGATTCTGCATGAAACTTCTCATTGCTTATTACCATGACCTACTTGAATCACAGAACCTATTTTGGCATATTTTCTTCTTTTCAGAATGTGGTTCGAAGAACGTAGTTGGTCAAACCTGAGGATGTCAGAGCTTGTCGAAGAATGGAGAGACCTCTGGTCGTTCAAGGTTGGTGAGAAATCATTCTTTCCCAGAGGACGGAGTACATGGTCGTGCATTTATGTTCCTCATCTACAGGTTTGATAGTCATCGACATTTTAAGCGTTTTACATCTTCAGGTCGATTTCATGGTTGCTGCTATTTCTTATGTATTTGCTACCGCTAACTTTCTGAACTTGCCAAAACTTATTTTGGAAAATGGAGGATGTAGGTTGCATAATTTTGTACAGTCCAATTCAATCGATATATGTTTGATTTCAGTAGCATTTGTTGCTGCTTATGGTGCCGCATTGCTAGTCCTCGTGCTTCCTACCATTGTTCTTGAACTTGCAGTCGGCCAGCTGACTGGTAGAGCACCTGTGCAGGCGTTTTATCATCTGTCGCCGGTTTTCAAAGGTTATTAGTTCTCTTCAACGTTTTTCCTTTTCGTTTTTTTTCTTTCTCTTTTGCACATTCTTGGTTTCCTTGGTAACACCTACTAAGAGAATTCTCCAATAATTAATTTTCTGGAACTAATTTTTTTGCGCAGAGTTTGAACTTGGTTGAATTTTTTTCCCTTGAACGAGCATATAAACTCTTTTTCGTTCTAGGTATCGGAATCTCTCAGGTATTGTTTACCCTGCTCGTGTTAGCTACAATGACGCGATTTGTTGGATGGCTGATTCTATTTGTCTTTCATTTATTTTGGACTATTCAAGCTGATCGACCAGGTCTTTTTTCAGCCTTCCCTTGCTGCTATGTGGTTGCCCTCATTTCCAATTTTTCACTCCCGTTTCAGGCTTACCTTGGCTTAACTGCAAGTACTTCCCGGAATTACTGTCAGCTCCATGTAGAGACGCAGGATCAATGGCAAACTTCACGCTGGCTGCCCATACCAAACTTAGTACTGTGCAGACGGAAAGTTCATTAGTGCAGTTCATGAGGTGATTCAGTTATGTTCTTGGTCGTCTGTTTCAGCTGTGGAGATCCTTTAGTATTTGTGTTTTCTATTTGCTCTTCTTGCCTGCTTTGCCATTCTCGATTGCTTTTCCACCATTCACATGCTTTCTCGCGTTTTTTTTTCTTAAAATATTGTGCATCCAACCATCTTTCCACGTGAAACGGAACATAAAATAGGGAAGATAAATGTGTGGCTCTCCGGCCGTGTCAATGTATGTGATAGTTTACGAATGGGGTGTATTAGAGACGTTGTTTTGATTGATCAATGTGTTCAGTCTTGCAAATACATACAGATAGAAACAAAATAACTGGAGCATCCACTTGGTTAATCACGGTTGGGGTTGTGATTGGGATCAACAACTGATGATTGAGATAAAAAAAAGAACTGAAGTTGTCACCACGTGACCTGACATCTGTGATCTGATACGATAAAATCTCTCTTGTTGTTCAGCATTTCAAGGATGTCCAGTAAAAAAGTCCACATTAAGAGCTCACCACAGGTTTTACAACTGTATACGTAAAAACACAAGAGAAGCGATATTGAATCTAATTCGAAGGCCTTCGGATGATGCTCTCTTTTGCTAAAAATTGTCTTGTAATTTTCTCATTTTTTTCTCTGGCATACTACCAATGAATATTAGAGGCGCCGTTCTCTTTGCAACCTTCTCCAGTCTGGATTTGAATGGAATTTCCACGTTCTAGCGATGAGAAATTCCAACTCCTCTCTATACACCTTTTCAATCTCTTTTCTGCCTTTAATTCATATCTGTCCAAATCCTCCCTGTGGCGTTACCTTCATGTGATTTGCTTAATTTGTGCGAATTAGCTGAAGGTAATTGAGTATTTTCCAGTTCACTAGAGAGACCTTCTCAATCCATTGCTGATTTTGGAGACTTTCAATACTATATTCTTGCTGCTCAAGGTCTAGTGTGGATCATAGTCTTCTGCGGAATTTGCTTTGGAGTGCGATGGCTTGGAAAGGTTTGTTCTTCTTTTATCTATTCTTTTCTGTACTTTCCATTGATTATGAAGATTTCAGTGTTCACAATGAAGATAGTACTTTTTATCCTCTCTTTTCTTCTATCTCCTTGTGTTTTCCTCTTTTTTTTTTTTTGAAAATTAGATCTTTTTATGATTCGTGGATGGTCGGTGCTATCTACAATTGTAGGTGATTCCGTTCTCGTTCATGGCAGCGTTCAGTATGTTGCTAGCCCTTCTCATCCGTGCTTGCACTATGGATGGCCTCATGTCAATCTTCAAAGTCTACCTCAATGCAACAGACTGGAATAGACTTGCTGATTTTCATGTAAGTTTCTTAGTCCCATCTTTGTTCCCCGTTGTTTTTTCTTATAATTAACCCATGGTATTAATTTCTCCTTATCTGTTGCTTAGATTTGCTCATAATCACCGATTTAGATATGGAAAAAAGCATGCGAACAAGCAATTCTTGCTACTGGAATTGGATTCGGAGCGTTCATTACGATGGGTTCGTACAACCGAAGGTCTAACAATCTTGTTGGGTGAGCTTTTCATTCCCTTCATGTGCATTTATTTTCAAGCTCAACTGAGTATCGCAAACCTGTCCTACCTTCCCTGTAACCTAACAAAGTTGATATCTTGAAGCCAGTGAGTTGTTGAGAATTGTACCTCTTTAACTTTCCACCATCTATTCCATCTCGCAACTAGGAACGAGAAAGGTCTCTTCTGTAGTAATTTGAGACCACAAGATGATCGCCCTAGTTACTTTCTGAAATCTTCGGTTTCAACCAGGAAATCTGAAAGACTGGTGTTTTGAATTTTCAAGAAAAAAAGTGCGGGAGCTCGACGGATGATTTTGGGGCTAGATCTCACTCTCAGTCGAGTAGAGAGATTGCTGCGCCTCAATTCACCTTCATAGGTGGAATATCCCTGCAGGGAGATTCCGCGCATCATCACTTTGAGGCGAACCCAGGCGATACGCGATCATTTTGGGAGGGATGCGAAAGGAGAATTCCACTAATTTTCCGTTAAATTTTGAATAGCCATGAAATTTGCTATTGAATGGTGTGAAACTTGCACAAGTATACTTGATTACCTATGAGAAGAACCAATTCTGCGATTGAGGACTGAAAGCGCAAAAGTAGCATTAGGTCGGAAGCTGATCACGTACGATAGGAGCTCCTATCGCAAAAGTATGGACCTTATTTGGTAACACGAGAGCTGCTCTTGAGAACGGTCTATTTTTTTTTGCTGGAGAAGGGCTCCATAGCCGTGTCATTCTCGTAAAAGTCGAAGGAATTTCTGCCACATTGATTTTAATCGCCTTGCGGTCGCCCTCTTGAAGGTGATATCGCGAAGCTGAAATGACTGATAGACTCTCCTTCCTCCTCATTCGAGTCGTAAGATTGCAGAATTTTTCAAATTTCCTCCCTCAGCAGATAAAGCAAGTTCCTGGAAATGAAACAGGATCGGTGCAGTAGACGAGAAAATGCTTTTGTAGGGGATAAAGATGGGGGTGACGTGGATCAGCGACGGACTGTAAACGATGTATAAGGGGCCCTACAATTTCATGGTCCTGCTATTGTTCTATTCTTCGGATCATTGCATGTTTTTAACGGTTTCCTTTGCAGCGACTCAATACTCATCATTCTTGGGCATGCCCTGTTGACACTGATGCAAGTTGTTACCGTAATTGGGCTAGTCGGATTTGTGGTGTCGAAGACGGGTTTACAGCCAGCTGATGTCATGGACACAGGTATGTAATGCTAACCAGAAGTGCGAAGATGACCCTCATTGAACCGATTACAGGAGAAGAACAAATGTGGCATGTTCTGGCTTACTTCTCTTATCTTCCTAATGTCAAGCTGTGGAGTGGACTTCTTTTATTCGCGTCTATTTTCATATTATTGAATATTTTCGTGAGTTTTTGTGACTTCTCGAGTATTCGAGGGATGTTTGCACCTGAATAACAATTTTAAATGGTCTTTTGTTCCAGTACCTCCTCTCATTATCTGTGTTGGCAACTCTGGAAGACGCATTGGGCGATCGGTGGTCCCGTTGCTTCCCTCGCTTCATTCTTGCGCTATTTGTCTGCAGTCTAACCTTTGCAATTTCCCTATACTTTGCTACACAAGTGAGTTAATCTAGCCGTATTGCCAGCTGTTTTATACTTCACGTCCTACTCTCTTGCGTTTTCAGGCCGGAAAACATGCTTATGAGCTGGTGACAGGATTTCTCAAATATGTGACGATTTTTGTTATTCTTACTTTCGAACTCTTCGCCACGGCATGGTTCTACTGTGAGTACCTTTAACCTTCTATATCATACTATGGGAGGGGTATCAGATTGTTAGAGTGCCTAAGTGGATGGTCGGCAGGTTTTTCAGGGTCGGTTATTCTTTGGTAAACAGCCCACAAGTATCGTTTTACATTTGTTTTTTAAATGGCTCTCAGCTGTGATATAGTGCTCTAAGTCATTAAAAATGTTTACAACGATTGTTCTACAAAAAAAATCCAAGTATCCGTTCCAAGTTGTCATTTAAATGTTCTCCTTGAAAATATCTTAGTTTTTTTCCTTTAATTAATGGTTGTAAATCTCATTTATAGGTGCTCACCGACTTGGTATGGATCTACATATAATGCTAAGGCAGGCGTGTTGTTGGTGTCTTGGACATTTTATTTTATATTTCACTTATCTGTTACCAGTAATCCCTGCGGTAAGTCGGTTATCAGTACGAGTTTTCGTAAAATTGACTAGAGGACCAATTCCTTCGCATGGAGGTGCATTTCTATTTTTCAGGGAGTGGCTGTGCTGAATCTTCATGGTTACGACTATTCCACATTCTCACCAGCCATCCACGCATGGCCTTGGTCTGAATGGGTTGGAGCAGCGGTGGCACTTGTACCACTCCTGCCAATACCTCTGTTCCTCATATTCACAATCCTGGGAGCTTGCTGTTGTCGTGGGAAGCAAGGCTACACCCGGGGCCAGGTAAACCTACACGTGGACCCCATTATAACTGTATTCAACTAAAACGTCTTGTTCAGCGATTACGATCGGTATTCGCTTCTCGGTTGCGGAAGGATCACCGGGATAAGTCCGCGCCACCTCCGCGGTACACCGGTACTGCTCCGGGTTACTTGCTGTTGCCACAAGCACCGTTAGCAGAACCCGAAACCTACGCTTAGCCGTTGGAGCGATCTGTGAATATTGTGACTATAGATGCGATACTCATTCTTAGTCAGGTTAGTGTCTTTTTTCACCAATTTTTGTCTGCTTCGCCGAAATGTAGTTGCGTTTTGACCAAGTCTTGCGTTCTCGAAGATGTTTTTCTTTGCGAAATTTGGTCTGCTAATGATTTGACTAAGACAAAATGGGTACTGCTTTGACCCAAAATCAATCCCAGTGTAGAGCGAAGTTTACAAGACCCTTCTCTTCCTCTTTCACTTCCCTTGTAAGATTGCAGTTAAATTTCACAGGCCAATTTTCCTGCTGGTGCTGTACTTAAGCAAGTAAAAAGGACAGCATATAACAAATCGTTTCAGTGTAGTGTGTACAGTTAATAACACTAATCATATGCGAACAATAATAGTCATAGTAAATTATGGGTGTTCTTTAATCCACTTCCACCAGGAACAACGATTTTTCATTCATTCTGAAGTTGAACCTTTAATCCTAGGAACACTAGTATTCGATCTCTCTGGCAGCCTGGTGATTCTCTTACAGTAGGGGCTCGCACACAGATCAAATCCGCGATTATGCATTGATTTGAGCGTGTGAAAATTGAGGGCTGCTTCAAGGGGGTAACTGGTAAAAACTCCAATAAAGAAACTTCTTCAAAGCGAGAAGGTAATTTACAGTTGGGCGCGACCTAGATTTGAGCGCCGAGCTTAATTTGCGGTTCGAAGATATCGATGTTCCTCGGGGTTGTAGTAATATTAGAAATTGCTCATGGCTCGTTTGAGGGACTGCCTGGAGAAGAATTGTGGTTGATTGAAAGGATTTTCTAGTTGTTTTTAAACTACAATATTAGTTTGTCCCAAAAATAATGACCGCAACCTAGTAATGAAGTTTTGAATGATCATAACTCTATCAATTCAGAAACTAGGTAGACAAGCTTTAAACCATTCCTAAGCACAAGATCGACATTGTCTAAGTTTTGAAAGCACTGTGTCATTTTTGGTTATTGTTGTTTTTCAAAGACGTCATTGTGCATTGAGGCAAAACCAGTTTTTGTGCTCCTACCTTTTCAAGACCTTTTCTCTGCTCTAACAGCTCGTGATATGGATGTAGTCTTAGTTCTGCTTTTGGCCAGGAAGAGGTATTCAGAGCACAGGCAACCGCAGTGTTGATCAGAAATGTTCTTCAAGGAGATACGAGCTTTCAACTTCAGTCAGGTTGTGGTCGTGGAAGGTGTCATAAACAAGAGCATGGTTCAGGTAGCGGGACGAAAATTTTAAGGCAGTCTATGAGAATATCAAGATTGTGCGGTGCTGAACCAATTGTAGCTCTTCCTTCTTGGCAACTAAATATGGCGAAAGAGCAGGCGAAGTGGAAGCATTGCCGGTCTCTTAATCCCTCCAATAAGCACTGCAACGAAATTCACTGGATGTCGGTTATCCCTATGAAACAAGTTCGGTACCAGCTGCTTTAACGTTGTATTGTACAAAGTATACATTTGCGGCTGTGTTCAACTGTCATATCCGTTATGCTACTTGGTAAACCCGTTTTCCCCGAAGTTATAACGACCATATATGATCTTTGAGGTGGATATGCAAAAATCGACACCGTTAATGCACTACTAGCAGGGCTTTGGAGGTTTTCGAAGAAGTCCTCTTTTTATTTTCATCCGTACAGTTCGGTTATGTACGAAACCGGCACAACTAATTACCTTGTCTGTTTGTGAAGTGCTTTTTGGCGTATGAACCCAGTTTCGATTTATATGCTTCTTCTGTGTCGCTTTGGCGTGCCGCTAATTGTATGCTTTTTTCAGTAGAACATACCGGTATTTCGAAGAGGGAATGGAGAAGCAGCGCGAAAAGCCGCCGCCGCTTTCGCCCATCATCTCTGTCCGAGTCATCGTTTTTTCGTCGTCGTTTTGTTTCCCAAAAGTGCATATCCTTTTATACGTAAAATTGCAGTCAGTTCAGACACCCACCAAACACACACCGCATGTCTTTGTTTTCATTCCTTACGGTTGCGCAAAAATCGAACAATAACCGAAATGCTGCCTCTTGCACTGCTTCGATTTCATTCATCTTTCATTGTCGTTCTCACACCGTTCCGAATCATTGTCGATACGTGAGGTGTTCGTAGTTGCGTCGCGAACACATCTGATATCAGATTTATTATCATATATGATTTGTATTTGTGTTTGCTTTCAAAGTTGTACTTGTTATTAATTCCTTTCTTCTGGATTTCTCCAGTCCAGTGCATAATATGCTGAAATAGCCATGAATTATAATAAAAATTAATGTTTCTTGCTGATCTTGATGTTGTCTATGTGACTATGTGAGATGCGATTATCACTCTGCTGACCGGTAATCGCTTTATCGCTATCGGGATCGTCAGGTTTCCAAAAGTAGGTTGCGACAACTATCCAGATCTGTAGCATCATAGGCTGTTTGTCGAGTAGAGATCCAGACCTAGGTGGCGGGATTCGTGGTTCTAGATTTCTGGAGAATTGGCAGTAGTTGAGTCACAAAAAGCCCATACATGGTGTTTTATCCCTTAAAACCTTGCCAGAACTCCTCCAACTTCTGCCTTCCGATTCCCGGTCCTGTGCAGTACTTCCACTCATCCCTGATCACAACATTCTCTTGAAAGTTTATGGGTGTAACCGTTTGTTTTCCCCACGAAAATTTCGTAGTCACTGGATAGTGGGCGTCCATCAGGAAAAATTACTAGGCGAATTGATAATCTAGGCATTGTTATTCTACGAACACCATCGGGAACCGATTATTAGACGTTCACCATCCGCGAGCGTGAGGCCTCGGTAGGACAGTGTCCAGAAGATCGCTGTTCCTGGCCGTTTTCCAAGAAGGACATCTTACTTCTGGTGTAAGGTGATTGGAAGGTCCTAGGGTACCTGAAGGCTACTTACGAGCCACGCTTGGCTGTTTTCCTGATTCAAAAAGGGAAAAAGGCTTGACGTTGTACATGCGGGTGATAAGCGTTCCTAGATGTCAGGAACCATATCCGTCGGTTGGGTCACAAGATTACCAATGGAACTATCTCTTCCTGTTTAGGCAGATTCACTCGTATTGTAAATACATTGTTGCTCGAAAGAAAACTCGAGTATCCTGGAGTTTTTGCCGTGGAAGTCCTCGAACTATTCTAGAAGTTGAAAATTCGAGTGTTGAATGTTCGAATTATATAAGAACCCACAAATATCACTTATTCGAATGCTCGTCTACTCAAAAAAAAAAGGTTGAGCACAATTCTATACTCCCTATTTACTTTGTTACAGTTCTAAATAAAGCGGTGCATCCGAGCTCTTTGAATGGAACATTTTCCGGATTCGGATGAATCATTGAGATTACCCATGGTAAACGTGTTGACGCACCCAAATCTCACTAGGGGATCCATCATCATACCAACTCATGCTCGACGATTTCTCATGGGTATGAGATTACCATCCTTCAAATGACAGATCTGGGCCTGGGGGAACACCAGTTTTGCCAAATTCAACTGTCTATCGACAATGAGCCCTCAAGAAATAGTTTATGGACCTTTTTTTGGGGAACCCAAGTTTTTCTTTGGCTATGTTTCCATTGCTTTCTATCAACTGCAGTATTCTGAACCCTTAGCTCTCCTGGCAAGCTCATTATGACGTCTAACGACTTCATATGATGTCTTTACAACACAAAAGAACAGAACTGAAGGTGGTGTACGTTAAGCGTACACGTTCTGAAGTGTAATCAACAGCGTGACCCCAGTTATTAGTTATTATAAAACCGATCTTGACTCTGAGGTAGACCCGTTCTTCTCTTATGGTGCAGGAAATTTTCCAGGTGTCTTTGACCAAATCTGTCTTGTTTAATATTCTTCGCATCGTGCAGGCTGCTACAGCAAATCACGCTTTGAGTATTCAGTAGTATCAAATTTTAACACTGCCTCCATTTTTAAAAATTGCAATTTTTCAAAAAAAAATGTAAATTTTTATTTATCATCTGGGCACCCCATCGTTTTCACTCTTTCAAAGTTCATTCATTTCATCTACTCTACTTTCCTTATAAAGAATGAGCTGCACAATGAATTTTCAGCAGTCAAGCCCGACAAAGCGAAGAGGTCGGTGATTGACAACCGATGTCAATCCGTGCTATCCTTCACCGGTCTTCGCGTCTTGTGGCCTTGCATTGTCTGGGAATGGGTGTGTCCAATCCAAGGGCTGGTTTAGCACACCAAGCTCAATATTTTAACACAATTTGATTGATTTCTAATCCTCGATAGTAATAACCACAACATTGATAAATTACAATGATAATAAATCAAATTAATGTTGGTAAATATGTAAAAATCACAAGGTCATTTTGAAGGATAGAGAAGGCATTGCTACGAGGGCCTAATTCTCACAGGAGACTCACCACACACATCGATTCCATGCCTTGTTCACTGGTGCAAGTGAATTTTCTTCATCACATCTTCCACAAAAACCGTTTTACGACGAGAAAGCTGATTCTGAAGGATAAAAAACAGTAAAAACAGAATTTAGTTAGGTGAAGCAAGCTCTCTCGTTGGGATAGCGGTTTTTTTTTTCGTCGCTTAAAAGATTTGTAGCCTCGTTCGATCGCAAACGACTCATTCGACCAAGTTCGGTCGATCCAACGCACGATCACTCGGAAAAGAAGTACATTTCCATCGATTCCCACGGTTCAATGGCGTCCATTAAAGTCGGTTTTTAGCTTCTTGAAATCTTTAGAGGGATTGCAATGTGGAGCAGGCACTGAGGATGCAAAATCATGGAAGTGATGCATTTTCCAGATAATTCTAAAGAATAATTAAGCACCAGCCTACTATATGTACAAATAGGTACACTGCTCAAAAATTTCCGAGAATCCACGGGAAAGGGCGGGGGATAAAGAGGCTCCCGTTATCTGAGAGTATGTCCCCACTGGGTATGAGGGATCCTGAAAGTAGTCGCCGCTAAGTGATCACAAGCTTGTTTAGCTACCTTTCCAAGTGATTTGCTTATTCTCGTAGCTGTGGAGCTCAGTGAATACCAAACCTACCTATCAAACCTCAGTTTTTGAATTCAGAAATTTCGAACAGTGTTTGAGCTAGTTCAGATTCTTGATGATAAAGTGGCTCTCTCTCTGGTATGCAATGAAATCAAGTAGATGAACCAGAAAATAGATACGTAATTCTCTTGGGAAATTCCGAGTAAGGAATATAACTTCTGAGTAAGGAATATAATTCATTCCAGCAAATTTAAAAAAGATTAGTGTAGCTAAAAGTA
>KN727146.1:9533-21110 GCA_000816745.1 Ancylostoma duodenale
AAAGGGATGTTAGCTCAACATCCCTTCTGGCCTGGAATGGATGAAAAATCAGTGAGACAGGAAAGAAAATGTGAAAACCCCTAAGAAAAACGAACAAAAACAGCGGAAATCCAGCGGCAACGAAGTAATCGATAAATCAGCCGACTGGCAAGGCTGGCAAAATGCCCGCCACGCCGCCCGCAGCAGCCTCGCGGCGGTGTTGCGCCACGGCTGCACGGCGGCCTTCGCCGTGGCCGTGCGGCTGCACACGTTTGTTCCGTGGTGACAACGACTATACCAGACTGTACGTTGGGCTGCGCTTCACTGGACTGCCTCATCCACTGTCGCTACCTCCACCGACATCGATTACGGTTTAGGGCACCGATAATCGATACTCACCAAAATCGATGTCACTCAAATTGTGTGATTCGGAGTGCTATACTCCAGATATAGCAGCAGCCTTAGCATTTTATCTTGACAACTGGACAATATTCAACTTTTCAAAATGGACGAAAAAACTATGCCCAAACGTTCACAACTACTTTTAATTGCAATTTCAAGCCCAACCGCGCATCTGGGGTACAAATGCAAACGACCGAAGATTCTACCCATGTGCTGACCAACCAAGGTATGAGGTTTCCATCCCTCCGAGGTAATTGCTACGAGGGGCCTGGAAGGGTAGAGCGCTGATTTGGTTCATCCGGTGCTTCCCGCAAGTCACTGCATAAAGCACAATTCTAAGGATTGACCGATGCCGGAAAATCATTGTTTATGCCCATAATACTGAATGCACTACCACTTTGGTTATCCATCTAGAATCTGTGAAACTCCAAATTTTCCAAATGAACATCACACCACTGAGTGAAGCTGCATTATTCCAAAAAGTTACAGACAATTCAAGCTTTAGAAAGTGCAACTTAAAGAAAAGAAACCAACCTGTGGAGTCATCGTAATGAAACCAAACATGAGTAAGAAACCATAAAGCATACTCAATACCCATGAGTACCACCCGCGTTGTTCCACGTATATCAATGAGTAAACAGCATAACCACCGAGAAGAGGGAAAAGAATCCATGATAAGTATTTGAATGCCAGCTGAAACCATAATGTTCATATACAAATTCCTGCATTAAAATTAAAAAATGAGAAGTGAAGACGCAATCGTGGTCGTAATCAACGTCTCTGAAGTAAATTTCGAAAGGAACAGACCTCATCGTACACCTTTGTCTCACTCTCGACGTAGGAACCCTTGTCACTAAATTTCAATTTCGGGAAGATGTTGAACACCTTGTTTGAATGATCTACCTTGAATTCACAAGATTATAATGAAGGAAGGCAGAGGTCGCGGAAGGTGAGGAAAAAGCAGTTTCATACCTCAATGTTAACGACTTTCGGGATCTTCCAGCACTCGATAAGAAGCCCTATTCCAACGCTCATTTTCACAACCCAATTGGTATCATTATCACAGATGTAGAGAAAAACAATCAACGACTAAACAGAATATATTTGAAATCAGGCTTAAAACTTCCAGCACAGCATTGTTAGCATGTACATATTTGATCTCTGAGAATGAAGCCTAGCACTCGCAAAATCAGGAGCACAACCTCTTTTCTAGCCTCTTTCAACATGAGGATAGACATCCCAGATACTCAAAGGTATCACTTAAGCTTTAAAACATATCAAGCCAGAGGCACAAAGTATGACCTGATTATTTTTCAACTTCACTCAAAATAGAACCGATTAACAACAACCAGATATCTGCCGTTGCAATGTTTTTTTTTTCTTCATAACTTGATAATGCATTTCAGAAGAATTTCTACAAAAATGTATTGTTCAAAGGTTGGATGGGATAAACTCCTATATCCAAAGATAAATCAGCAAAAATTTGGGATACCTCACAGCACTTGAAAAGGGTTTGAAACCAAACAAAAAATCCAGAATCGCAATACTCCCGTATGTCACTATAAAACTTCAAAAAAAAAAAAAAAAAGACAGAAAAAAGGGACGAACCTGGAAAATATTGAACAACACAGATCGAACCGACAGCCCGACAAGGTCCTTACGAGATCTCCAAAATTGTATATCATTTTTGAAAGCCAAAAATTCGAAGATAGTATGAAGCAGTGATACGATCACGGTGACACCTTGAAAGAAACGATATAAGAACAGGATGGACAGAATTTCAATGTGCGCACGTTGAACTCCAACATTGAACTTGGTTTGCTAATCTGTTTTCGTCCGGTTTTAGGGTGCCTCCATACTCCACGTGGAGTATAGCACCATGTGTCGCCGTCGCTGATGACGGCTGTCGACGCGACTGGCGGTTGACAGAGTCGGCGATTCGCCAACAATGGCGACATCGGGTCACCAACATTAGCGACGCCCCGTCGCCAACATCGGCGGCCGCCGCGACGCCACGCCCAAAATCGGTAGTCACCGTTGCTACAGTTGACGGCGAGGTGCCATACTCTACGTGGAGCATAGCGGTAGCCTTACGTTCATGAATCCTAGCCCAGAGTGTCTGGTGTAATGTATGTGTTCTTATTTGCAAGCATCTTAAAAACAGCAGGAAGAAGTTACCAAGTAGAACCGGATTCGTCTCGATAAGTGCTCGCTTTATGGTATCCTGATCGTCGTCCTCTTGCTCGAACACGTCACCACCCAACATCGACGGCCATTTGTTTCGCATCGAAAAAGTGATAAATTGTAACCTAAGCAAAAGCAAATACACCAAGGACACACTTAAGTTCAAATAGAAACCTGTTGACTCGCGTATAACTGGTACTTGAAAAGCGACAACGGCTGGTAACTAATTCGCAACGTTATTTCCTAAAATTAATTAGGGAATAAGTTCATGACGTCTTTTACAAAATTTCCCATCTAGTTCTGAGGGTGTGCAGATGAGTGTTACAGTCTCTAGCAATTATCGTGCCGATGTATACACTGTGGATTGATTATCCTACAATTTATGGTTTTGAGAGCAAAGACTGTACTGACGTAAGTCGGCGAAGACGAGCATGTCCGACACTTTCTCATTCGACTAGTTGCTTGGTGTTAAAACTAGCTCGTCAAACCGGTTGAAATGTAGGCTTCAAACCCAAAAATATTAGATATGAAAAATATCGTGGCTCACACCACAATAATTTTCATGTACGAACTGCCTTCAAAGCTCATGTAATTTGCGTAGCTAAAGAGCATTCCACGCGCGGGTATTGATTGACTGATTTTGTCAATGTATTTCCAAGAGACTCAGCATGCTAGATAGTCCCTATACACATTTCTCCACCAGCGCGAGTAAAGCGCATGGAAAAAATCGATGCAATCAATGGATCGATAATGGCCGTTGGCCGTGCAAAATGTTAGATTCGTGATCAACACGCTGATTAACACCTGCGAGCATGCTTCCACCACTCACAGAGCAAAACTCGAGAAATATCAATAGAATTAATAAGTCAATAACCACATAGCGCAAAGTGCTCGTCAGATTCGTGATCAGCGTGGTGTAGGTGACCCCTACAAGCTTGCTTGCACCACGCTTAGACAAAACTCGCTAAGGATTAACAAAATCAATAATCGTTGTGCAGAATGGTTGTTCGACACGCGATCCGAGTGTGGATTAACCATGTAGGCCTACTTCGTTTCGGAGCTGAACTGGGAGAAATCGATAAAATAGGTTTAAAAAAATCGATAGTATCCGGCCATGAGTATTCTAGCCCATTCGCCTAATTTGATGGATGTTCCATGTTTCTGAACTCCTTTATTCGTCACCTTGTGCACAGATGCCTCCTCAGTATTTGAATTCACCGCCTCGCGCGTCGCTCAGATTTTTGAAAAAAATTGTAAGGATTGCTATATTTTACATATAGATAGCGCAGTATGATTAGAAGGGTTAACCACATGTACAGAGAAGGATTCACTGACATTGAGAATATGATTCTACCACCTTAAAAAGCAAGTGTTTTTCACTTTTACTCCCAAAATAAAACCGTGAAAATCCAAAATCCAAACCAACAACGAAAAAATTCTTATGGCGTAGTTACCTTCACCGTGTCGTTGATAGGCATGTATTCAGACCCAAGGTTCCAGTAATTATTGAAGAAAAGAATCGGCAAATAAAATCCTCCAGTGGTATCGAATATGACTGCTTCATCCAAAGGAGGAGGTAAAGAACCTAAACAAAAATGTCATGAGAAAATGTTTGTGACGCGAAATACATATGTTCTGCTGGTACGAAAAGCCAGAGAAATCCTACCCTTTGTCCACCTTGTCTGGTCATCTACTAAGTTGATGGTAAGGTTCGGGTGCCAGAAATTGAGAATCTGTAAGAAAAAAAAACAATGGTGGAAATGAGTTTCGAGACGAACCGAAAGCCGACGCATTTAGCGCAAAAGAAAGTCGGACACAGTGTCGGTAGTGCACCCTCCACGGAAACACTTGCATGGCCTGTTTTGTTGGTGTCAGTGATAAACGAGCGTAGGCTAGGGGACACGGCGTGATTCTTCTGCCGTCACGCTCAAATGGGATGCGGTGGCGCGCCTAGTTTAGAACCTGTGCCTACAGGCAGCTTTTCTCTACCACCTCTTACCTAACACCGCCCACTTTCTCACGGTCTTCCTTCCACTGTCCGTCCAACCAAACTCCCTGATGAAACGAACCACACAATCGCACATTGTGGTTTGTCTGGATTAGCCTGACCGGTCCCCTTCCCCCCTCCCCTCCACTCCCACCAACTTCCCACAACGGAGATCGAATGTGAAACAAGCGTGGTTTTCACGGTATGGAACTGTGAGCATCACTCAAACATTAAGGTTTTTTGGACATGCACTTCAGTGAATGGTTCAAGCCAAGTCAACGGCGAATGACTAGGCTATTCGAATAAACAGTTTTCTGAAATACCTAGACGAATACTTCCCATAAGCAGTCTCATTCACTAACCACAAAAATATAGCGCGTTTCATAAATATACGGGCGCCCCAAAAATGACAATATCTACTCTCCCACACATTCCCGACAAAGGCTACAGCTACCAATCAGTTTGGAAAGCCGAAAACCCTATGCTAATTTATTTCACTTTGAAAAATTGAAAGCTCAAGTATAGCCCGTGTCTGGTCTCATCCTGCAACGTATCATAATTATACGGGCACCTTCACCATATAAATGAATAAATCGATCTATTTACCCGAGAATTCCTGTTTTAAATGTGCTGTATGTAGTGGTAAGTGTGCCTCAATCAGACATACATTCCCACCAGGATCGGATCAATCTGAGGCGGAACAGGTGCAGGTTAGCGCTCTTAACTATGCGGGTCTCTATGGCCCCAGGATCTCCGAGCAAGTTCGACGGGATTTATATACAATCGACACCCTCACACAAGATTCTGACTGCTACAGTCAGAATGAGAGACCTGACAGGTCGAGGAAGCTGTCACCGCAAGAACAGCGTCAGCAAGGCTGGATGCCGTGGTATCTATCAATGGGGTTCGAGCCTATTACCGACTCCTATCGCTGAAATGACGCCATAGATGACGATTAAACGCGACGGCAACATTGATCGCTGTCTTCTTCGACCTACTTCTAGGCTCATTGTGTTTCATAAAGTTCCACGAAGGCACTTTGCTAGAGAGAACATGAAGACAGATTGTTCGAAGGAACGCGCAATTTTTTGGGGCTTCCGAAGACTAAAAATCGTGGTCGGGTAATGTTGTCTGACGGAAAAAGGCTGACTTGGATGCCTCAGATGGAAACACCTACTGTTGAGGTGATCTCCGCAGTTTTCAGCAAACGGAAGTACGAAACAGGGTAAAGCATGGGGTGCGATCTAGCGTTCCCAAATACGTAGCCCCTTTTGCTCCCTACCTCTCATAAGCCACGCCCACAAGCAGGTAATGAAGACCAAAAAGAAATTAAATTTATTTCCTACTGTTTGTAAGCCACACTTGTTCTTTATTCTTATTCTTCATTCATTTTTAACCGAGGATACCGAGGATGCCCGTATAATTATGATACGTTGCAGGATAAGACCAAACACGTGCTACACCTAACCTTTCAAGTTTTCAAAGTGAAATAAAGTAACACAGAGTTTTCGGCAGGACAAATTGATTGGTAGCAGTAGCGTTTGTCGGGAATGTGTGGGAGAGCAGATATTGTCATTTTTGGGGTGCTCATATATTTATAATAAGCACTGTAGATTGCTCAGTTGCGGAAATTAGCCCAATGCATCGCTCGAATAATTCATTGGTACACTTCAAGAGTTCGGATGAAAAATCTGCCAGTGTGGCCCATGAGATCTCTTCTGCCAGAGGATTACGTACAAATGTGACATTACCGATCCGGAACTACCTAAATATGTATAAGCCAGTTTTGCTCGTTTCAGAGAAGCTTGGTTAAATTAGTTCAATCTAGTTTCAGCGAGTATCTTCTCTTCCATCTTCTCGTGTTTGAGATTTTGCTGGTTTTTGGGGTTTTGGGGGACCTAGAACTCATATCCAATAGTGAAACAGCGCGAAACGTACGGGAAATTCACGAAATCGTGGTGATGTTTCCCGTGCGATTATGTGCGCTCCGTCTGACACTTGGGTCCCCCCACGCGAAGCGCGTTTGCAATTGTACAAGATGGCCCCTGCGGGTGTGCGCTGGTGCATGGAAGGCAGCTGTGTTCGCGACTCCGATTTGGGTTTCTTCGCAGGTGAGTCACAATTCTTTGTGTTCGGTGAACTTTTGTGTTGTGCTGACAATGTATTCCACTATTAACGGTTCAAGTCGGAGTCGAGGATTTCGACTCGTGCTGCCTTTAAGCCCCTACTAAATACCATTATTTGGCAAAACAATTTCGTTTCTAGGGATTCCAGTGTTCTAAATAAGCGCCTATGAACCTAACAATGTCTCACAGCAGCTTCTATTCCTTGTGTACATATGTGCTGAGCACTCAGTACTTCCGACTTCCGACACGACACTTCGGTGTGTTTGGGAGTTCCGAGTTCCGGCTCCCTGAATTTCAAATCCGACTTCCGCTCCTCAACACTCCCTGCTCCGCGCAGGGAGTGTTGAGGAGCGGAAGTCGGATTTGATATACGGTATACGAAGGGGTAGGAATGCGCCCAGATTCTGCCTTCCGGTAATGAAAGATCAAAAATCCTAGTATATTACCGTTTCATTAGTAAACAAAGTTACGATGAGAAAATGCAAACCTCAAAAGTCATTTTGTCAGCTTTCTCCAGGTCACGTTCGTCTTGTTCACTCTTCCCTGTTAATAAATTCGCTGTCTTTTTGTAATATTTCTTCTTGTACTTGTTCAGCCGATGTACACCATGGATAACCTGAATGGAACAATGCAAAAAATTTATCTGTCATATTCGGTAACAGGCAGTTTTCTGCGATTAACTAAGTTGAATGTATCTTCCAACCATATCATGGATTTCTTCGCAACCTTCAACAGCTCTGTTCACTACTTTTTTTGGTTGTAAGATATAGCACATACCTCACGTTTGATGAAGCTCCGATCCTTCGGATTCGGTGAATGGCCGGACTTAGTTATAAAAACGTGCAGGTACAGAGACTGATTCCGTAGTAATTGTTCCGGCGTAGGGAATGTTTTCTCGAAGACGAGAACTCCATCCTGCATTGAAAGTCTAATTATTAGCATCTACAAATATGAACTTTTCTGCCATAATGTATATTAACGCTGCTGCTCTCCCCCTCGTTATATTTGATTACCAAGAGAAGAAAATAACGCTTAAACATACAGGAAAAATAAGATGCGCTCTAAAAGTTGCTTAGATAACGGGGATTCTGATCAACTTGTTTATGTATTCTATAGCCGTCCTTATTTGATATTCATGAAAACACATACTGATCATTACAGGTGCTATTTGACCCCGTGATAATTTCGTCGTCGTCAATCAATCCTCTATAATGCAGACCTTTTATGTCAAGCAAAAAATATGAGGAAGGCCGGTCGTCGACCAGGGTCGGCTCCCGATAGCAATGAGAAAGTGAAACTAAGAAAAGTCGGATCGCATAGCCCTCCATTTTCCATCCTCAGGGTCGGCTCGTTTCTCCACACACGTAACTACTCCCATAAGTATGCGCTAAGAACGCAGCCCCAACAGCGTAATACGTCCACTACAAAGTCTAACTATCTATTCCATGTAGCTGCCACCCAACATTCAATCGCTGCTCAAGCTCTCGTCCGTTTCGCAACAACTGCCGAAGGATAGCAGCAAATGAGGAGATGATATCAGTAACTGAAAGGAGATGCTACCACAGTTTCTACTCGATGTATTGCGGTGTTCGGGCTGCGTTCTCAGTGCTTATTTATCGGAGTATGAACTGTGGGAAGTCACGTCCACGGTCAGCTCTTCTGTAGCGCGTTTCCGCTTCTGCTTTTCAAAATAATGGGATCTTCTAGGCGAATTGGCTCCTTCAGCAAGTCGCTGTTCTGTTTTAGTCACATTTACTGGGTTACTTCTGGGTCACCCTGTAGTTTGGTTGTGCTTAGTCGTGCATAGAAGGAAAAAGCCGTCCTTTTCTAGAGAACAAATCAATTCATTAATAACCAACTTATCAATCAATTACGAAGATCAATCAAGTATGAGATTAGTGTTCCACGCCACAAATGAACCTTGAATTGAACCAAAAATACGCTAACTAGTCGTATAAGAGGCAGTGAAAGTCATATGTTATCATACGTTAGCTTAGTACTTCGAATACACACTGAGCGAAATCAATGTCATGACAAACACTCACCGTTAGTCACGAGCCATTACTCAAACTCCTTTTTTGCACTGAAATTTAATGTTCATGCGCACTGTTATTCCTCTAACCCCAGAATTTCATCCGTTAACCACCGCATATGATGAGAAGAAAATTTGGGATTTATGATGGAATTCGGGTCAAGGGAAAGAATAAGTATAGGGGAAGAAACATACCTCCTCTGGGCCGCTGGAGTAATCGCCATATTGAATGTCGAGTTCTTGCCAAAACGGGCTGCGGTTTTCGAAGTTGGAAAAACGTTGTTCCTTAACTTAAGCACGTGATTGACGGTATGAAGTGGAAAGAGATGAGAATTCCACGAAATATCAACTGAACAAAGATAAATTCAAATCTGAGCTCTCAGGGCTGGGATTCACTAAACGTTAACCACACGAACCAAATGCGGTCAGCGTGATTGGCTGTCCGGTAGAATACGCAATGGTAAGAGACGCAGGACGTGAAAATTGGTTAGCTAGCCTGGTTTTGCTTGAGCATGTTTTCATGAATTCTAGCCCAAGTTATTCGAAACCGATGAAATTAGAGGAGGGGAGGAGAGGCAGATCTTCCAAAAAGAACATTTCGAAGGAAATCGAGGAAATTGCTTAGGTAATATATATGTACCTTTTCTACGTAAGTCTGTCCGATTTACAAGTGATGTAAATGTTTGAAAAAGATTGAATTCATAGTATGTAGCTGATTTCCTCCACAGACTTTTACCGCCACGCGAGTTTTCGCAGCGACTTGAAAGGCCCGGTGAGTTGTGTCAAGCACGGTAAAAATAGTATAGGAAATTCTTTGTTTCCAATGACTCAGACAAAAGTGTCACACGAGCGGACCCCGGTAAAGTCGGTCGCAGCCCGCTCGCATGGTTGTCGTAGTCCGCTCGCACGGTTGTGCGGGCGGTCTCCGACAACCGTGCAAGCGGGCCGCAAAATGTGCCTGCGACCCGGTTTACCAGGGCCCGCTCGCACAGCACTTTTTTTCTGAGAACCGTGACAAAACTCTGAACATAGGTGGAATACCCTGAGAATGAGTCTCACCCAACGTCTCGCACAGAAAACGTGACCCCAGCAGCCTCACATGTGCGAAGGCATACCCTCCTACTTCCAACACATCTCTATGGTTTCCATATTTTTTTCAATTTTTAGGTACAAGTATATCATATTACAATTATCACCCCCCCCCCCAGTCGACGCCCCAGGCGTTCAGTGATTTTCACTCAGCCAACTACGATTTTTCTCCCCAACCTTCACTTTCACGGACCCATTCTCACAACTATTCCACCTATGACTCTGAATGACTCCCGTATGAATTTTGCCGCAGCGCGATAGCGGTGCGTAGCTCCCATCCCAGTGTAAACGTGGGCGACCCGCCAGGCAGTTACCACGTTCGCGACACACGCGCTTTTACGCGACCGGTCGAGCACGTGCTCCCATTCAGTAGCAATTTTTCCTTTCTATACAAAGACCAAGATTTTTTCGTCGGAGTTATCCTTTCATCGTAGTTCCCGAAGGTTTCTTCCATTTCTGCTGTCTACTGATTTGTCGTTATTAGAATTTATTTTTTTGAAATTTATTGTTCTTCTAGCTGTTCTAGTACGAAAAATCTAATGAAAAAGTTTGAGAGAAAGTCTGTTTTGGCCACTGCGTGTATGATACTCTAGTATCTCTGTTACTACGCTACTACGAAGGAATTAGCTAACTGCGTACATTCCACAAAGATATGACACTAAAAGGGTAATGCACAACTGGTCGTGCACGCGGTCGCTAACGTGCTAAACTCTATGTGCTCCTTGAGTGATCTTCATTCGAAGAGAAAACAGACTGTTCCGTAACAAATCATCAAGTTGCAGGTATCAAGTGTAAAGTCGTAAAAAAATCTATGCAACTAAAACGGATGAGACAATTGCAATTGAAAAACAGAAAGAAATTTATAGGAAAAGGGAACAAACCGAATCATCAAGATATAGATGCAGATTAAACAGTTGACCAGGAGGGAAAAGATTCCTTGATGGTTGCAAACCAGCTTGTTTATGTGCGACATTATCGGCAACTTGCGGAGGACCTCCAGAAAAGCTCTTCAAAGTGGTTTTTCTTCATTGATATGAGGTAAAAACGCGATAGGTTACGGTACCTTTATAATATTGGTTACAAAATAGACAAGCAGAATCCGAGAGACTAAGCTCTTGATTATAGACCACATTCCTCCTTCATCCTGAAAAGAAAAAACAAGTAGAAATGATTGTTGTGGAAGCAAACTTTTATTTGCTGCATTTGATTCGTTCTGACGTGTCAAAATGAGAAAGCACAGACACTGGTGGTACAGGACAGACTAAAGTCCTACCTCTTCTGTCATGAGAGACACGAGTGAGATTACAGAGAACTTGTACTTATCTGAAATGACCGCAGGGGTCTGTTAGTGAGTAGTACTGTCCTCAACTGTCCACAATACAGGCAAGGAAAAGGAGATTAGGTGAGAAGGTCAGTGAGGTCACGCACGAATTGAGGTCCCATGAATCCGGTAAAACAGATGGCAGGTGTCGAGGCACAACGAATAGGATATTTATTTATTTATTTATTCAATACACCGACAACAAAGTATTCCATGATAAAATAAGTGCTGCCTCCACATAAGCGGAAAGATTCCACTCACAACTGCGAATGAACTAAAAATGGGAAGAGAACCAATGCAGTCGCGCATGATTACCCCAACTAGTGGCACCTCATGAATCATCTTTTAAAAAAACTTGATCTCAACCTGATATCACGAAAGAGATTCAGTTCAGGTCAGAGGTCGTGGAAATTCCAGAAAGTACGGCTATGAAATAACCGTAAAAAAGTTGATGAGC
>KN727147.1:0-15622 GCA_000816745.1 Ancylostoma duodenale
AGCATACCTTCTTGCTGATTGAGCAGGCCAGCCTTTTTGCGTGAACTGCTTGATTTCTCAAATAAATTTTTAATTATGCGTGTGCGAGTGCTTTTCATGCTGTTTCAAATCCTAGGATGTCTGTGAACGTCTATCCTAGCAGTGCTTAAATCCCTGATGAGTTCGTCATCAGCCGATGGGTGGCCGCATCATCGATTTGCTCTCCTATGCCTACCCATGTTATGCCACAGGACTTAGATGAGACTATTTTGGCGTCAGACTGAAACTTCACCAGTATACTATAGAGAGCGGCATTGGAAAGAGGGACTTGTTCATTCATTTTGATTACGCGGTCTTTCAACGTGCTAAGCCTGGTCAGTATGGCGCTATGCGCTTCCTGCGTACCCAGGAAGAGCTCAAACATTCTATCAAAACGTAAATAAAAGCCATCCCACCCCTCTAATACAGCCTGAAACCATGCGAATGCCTCAGATTGCGATTGTCCGTTTGAATTCTTTTCCGGGGCCATGACAAGGAGGAATATCGAGGAGGTCAGAGGAATGGCGAGAGCAGGCGGTCCCGGTGAGCACACAGGTAGAGTGTGAGCGCACAGGTAGAGTGTGTTTTAGGTATAGTTCCGAAAATACTATGCAAGGAGAAAATGCACGCTCAGCAAGAAGGGCTACGCCGCCTCTCTTTCTACGCAGTCGCTCACACCAGAAGAGCTCATACTCGGAAACTAACTGCCCCAGAAGCGACACATTATCTATGCTACTATTTAGCCATGTCTCCGATAAAGCAATAACATCAAATACATGTTGCTCGATCAGAAACAAAAGATCCTTGTTTTTGGGAAGTGTACGTATGTACGGTCACGGCCAAAAAGATATGATCAGCGTCATTTCCACAACAGTATCTTTTGCTATAACTCACTTCTGGACTGAGCTTTCCAGATGGATGAAATTTGGATATGTGTTCAAGCTGTATGGGTTATTCCCACCAGTAGCTTATCTCGCCAGGAACTCAATTTTACTGGCCCCATTAGGCCGCATAATTAAAAACTTATATGAGAAATCAAGCAGTTTACGCAAAAAGGCTGGCCTGCTCAATCAGCAAGAAGGTATGCTCAAATACGTCGTACGTGATTTTTCTATCCATGAGTTGCGCTATCCACGTCAACTGCCCCCGCACGAGCCGATCGGTGGACATAGCGCGCCTCAGGTCACTATTGAACATGGTGAGAAACTGAGCCAACTTGTGAATGGACCGTCCACCTCTACCTTGCAAAATAGCCATAACCGCTAGGGATACGAGCCTTACAGTTCGACACCCTCAACGCCACACCTCACCTATAGCCTGCGACGGCGTTTGTTTATCTCATAAGTTTCTTCTTCTTAACGCACGTTCCAATGTTAACAAAACCCCAGATTTAAATTTCATTCTAGCAGAAAACCTCTTCGGAACTTTCATCACCGAAAATTGGTGCAAACCCGCCTCCATTCATGACGCGATTTTGAGTTTAAATTCCACATACGTCGTCTATCGTTGTGATAGAGTTGGGAATCGATCAGGAGGTGGTGTACTAGTGCTCATTCACAACATGGTAACTCATCGTATGATCATTAGAAAGAATTCCGCCGAATTCTGTCAAGTGATCGCTATGCAGCTTGAAATATCAAACAGACAGACATTGGTAATCTTTTTTTATAGAAGCCCCTCCTGTGTTGCAGCGGATTTTTCAGAACTCATTAAATTTTTGTCTGACACCTGCATGGGATGGATTGGTAGCATAATATTCATGGGAGATCCGAATTTCCCTTATTGACAGGGAAAACAGAATACTTCGTGGTAGTGCATCATCAAGATCATCTATATCATTCCCAAATTTTTGTGAGAGTTTCAATCTTAATCAAGTTGTCAATCAACCCACCCATGGCCTCAACGTCCTGTACATCATACTGTTTTCCAAGAAAAAAAAACACTTCTAGGCAACATCCAGATCCTACCCCCCTTTAGCACTTTTGACCACAATGCGATTTCTTTCACAATTACGGGTTCAGGGAAGTGCGCAAGTATGCCGCAAAAAAACATTGAAATTACGCCAAAGGTAACTACGAAAGTATTGTAGAAGCTCTTGCATCAATTGACTCGGTAGTCTGCATTAATACCTTCACGGATATCGATGATTGCTATAAAAACCATATTAAAGTATTTTACAGCTTCATCTCGCGGTACGTCCCCTTGTGCAAAACCCACAGAGTGCCAGAGACATATCCACAGTATATCAAAATTCTTACAGCTGAATACATGTTCTGCTACTCAAAATGAAGCCAGCATCCAGCGACACGTAGGCGGTGCCACGCTCCAGGCCGCGGGAGTAGCGATCGCGATTGACGCTTCCTGTATAAACGATACTGTTTGAAGTAAAGTTTGCATAAGGCTGCCCGCAGAGTTCAGGAAAGCGCTTGCGCGCGCCTTGGCGTTTGTGGCTATCCTGGGGGCATTGATCCTGTCTATCGGCGATCTACCTTCGCGCAAGGTCGATATCCGGTCGAGCGTTCACAAACGTCAAGACGCGCGCAAGCGCATTTCGGAACTCTGATAGATGTTCAAAGGCAGTGTGTCACCTCGTTATCGTGTTTGAGGTTCTAGCGGATTCTGAACCTCCTCGATGCGCTGAATCCAGTGTATACATGAGATGTTATGAAACGGGCTCTAAACCCATTTTTAAAGGTTAATGGGATGGGATTTGGAAGAGTCTGTCGAGGCGAGTGGACATGTGAAGCCGTTGATCTTATCGATCATAAACGTCAAGATTCGGTGGCTAACGCTGCCGTCGTAGCGCGCAGCCAGCACAGTCACGTACCGCTCCGCCCACTGGTCCGTGAACTGCACATTCGGACCCTCCAAAAACGAGGTTACTCTCACTCTTATGCGTTATGACTGCTGATATCCACAACCCGTGAAACGCGGTGACACATTGCCTTTAAAAAAGAATACCTTCAACGAGGCGGTGTACCATGTGACATTTGAATTCATCTTAGCTTGTGACCTTTCGCAAATCTTCTTGAAGCTACTTTTGTAGGAATTTGTGGAATCGTATCTAGTCGCTGGTGTGAAGAGCTTTGACGACGCTGGTAGTTGATCATCCTCCAGTGATAACATTTCCGGAGCTTGCGTGTTCACAGATCTTTAATAACTACGCCAACCTTCTTCGGGTAAGAGGATGCGTGAGGAAAATTTCTCGCGAATAAAGCGCCAGGTATATGTATATACTATTTGTTCAGGACGACATACGTGATGCTAGAGTAACGAGAATGGAGAGAGGGTTCGAAGCGACGAATGCTAAAATCAGGACGGGTCTCTCCCGTCAGCTGGTCTTAAGAACCTCTTCAACAAGGAGTCTAATTGGAAGGAAGAACTGCCATTTCCGTTCCTGAGTGGTTTTCTATAAAATTTTTCCTTCGAAAATCTCAAAACAGCGGAAACTTATGTTACAACCTGATATAACATACATACATAAGACCCCTTCACATGAGGTACGATATGAACCGTGAGCATGGATACAATGAGGATCACCAATTCGTCGCTGATAGTGCAGGCGGTAGGGGACCAGCGCTGGGCTCAGTTATGGACAGTGCTCGCGAGGATGCGAAGCTGACGGGACATTTAGCCGATGTTTCGTCATGTGCGTAGACGTAGTGGAAGTCGGGTGCTTTCGGGATTTCGCGGTGGGACCAGCGTCTAGCGGTCTCGAGCCGTCCAGGCGAGACAGTGTTTACAACGATTTTACGTTGCATAGCAGCAATGTACGGAGCAGGGTAGCACCTCTGCTGGAGCCTTGTTACTGACTCCATTCAGTTTAAACAATGGATGAAAACCACCTCGAAAGCATGGGTGCATGCCGTGGAGATGGGCACCGTAGCGATATGGTTAGCTCGGTCTCCTCGCTTGGGACATGCTTTTTGCTCACCTCTCATTAAGGATTCGTCTGTATTCAAGAAGGGCAGTGCAATACACAAGGCGAACGAACGAAGAATGCGTCATTATAAGCTGTTGTGACAATTTCTGAATCCAGTTGTGCAATTGATCAAGTTTTCTAAATATTTCCTAACTTTCTTCCATTATTCTAAGATTTACAAGGAATGCGAGTGCACTGATGACGGACAGATGTACTGGGGCCCCGTTGTTCAGAAAAACATCAGGATAGGTGTCCACCGATCGAAAAAGAGTCGGGTCCGCCGTGGCCCAATAGTGGAGAAAACGGCAGGATACGGATCCTTTGATGGAGATTGGGTCCGTGAGGGCTCATGAGTGGGGAAAGCGCCGGGATACGGGACACCGATGGATCGGGTCTGCTCTGGCCCAATAGTGGGAAGAACGCCAGGATACAGGTCTACGAATGGAGAATGGGTCTGCCCTGACGGAAAGCGTGTGCCGCCAAAGTAGGGGTGCGCTACGCGCTCATTCTGTCTCAGTAGACCACCTCTTCTTCCTCCCTGTATATTGAAGCAGAAGATCATCAGTTGGACTTTCCCAATAACGTGAAGCTTGAATCATTTCAGGTGACTATTCGCTCGGCATTGATTACACTGTATTGTTCACAAGTACAAAAGCCATGCGAAAGATACTCCAGTGCAGAGTTGGGAGTGGCTGTAATTAACGGGTCTTTTTGCGCGCCTCTCATTAAGGGTTCGTCTGTTCTTAAGAAGGGCAGCACAGTACACAGGATGAACGAGCGAAGAACGCATCTTAATAAGCTGTTGTGACAGTTTCTTAAACCACTTATGCAATTGATCGAACTTTCTAGATATTTCCTAAGTTTCTTTCATTACCTTCGAGATTTACAAAGAATGGGGTTGCTGTCACAAAAAATGGGTCCATGAATGGAGAATGGGCCGGCAGAGGCCCATTAATGGGGAAACACTAGGGTACGAGTCCACGGATAGAGAATGGATCCACCGTGGCCTATAGTAGGAAAACCGCCAGGATATTGGTCCATGGATTGAGAATGGGTCTGCCGTAGTCTAATAGTGGAGAAATTAGCAGGGTATAGCTCCACAGATGAAGAAAGGTCCGGCGCGGCTCAATAGTGGAGAAAACGCCACCATAAGGTTCTACATATTGGAATTGGACCCGTCGTGGTCCAGTTGTGAAGAAAACGGCAGGATACGGGTTCTCCGATAGATAATGGGTCCGCCTTGGCCCAGTAGTGGGGAAAAGGCCAAGGTGCGCGTCTGCCGGTAGACGGTGAAGTAGGAGCGCGCTATGTGCTCATTCGTGTTTCAGTTGATCACCTCTACTTTCTCCCTATGTAATTATGCAGAAACTCATCAATCGTACTATCTCGCGAAGCTTGACTCATTCCGAGTGATTATTCGCACTGCATTGGTTACAATGAATTGTTCACAGGTACTAAAGCCATCTAGAAGATACTAGTGCTGAGAGTTGGGATTCGCTGGTCATAGGGGTGTAAAAAAGTGACAAAAGAGAAATAGGTAGTATTACTGTATCGGAAAATGGTTCTAAATGTAAATGCGTGATCAAAAATTTGCAAGCACGGCTAGGAAGGCGACGAGAAAATCGGAAGCACGAAGTTGGCGCGGGGGTCGGGCTGGTAGCATAGACGCACTTCATGAGGAGGATTTTGTACTTGAGCTCAGTTGATGATCAGTTTTGCTTGCCTGTTAATTTTCTGAACATTTCGCATGAATTAAGCTTTTGCACATGCCTCAAGAGTCTGCCCCGTTCAACTTTCTAGCGTCCCGAAGGGGCGCTAGTCAATCGAAAATACAATTGGTTGGGTGTAGCTGAAAATCTTTATTCTCCCTACAAGGAGATGTAGCTAAAATAGCTAAAATATACAATGTCAAGCAAAACCACCGGGACTCGTGAGAGGAAGTCATCCAGCGATATTGCGTTGAGAGGATTGAAACCTCAGGACAGTATTGGGTCTCTGTAATATTTGCTTTTTTATTGGTCCACATGGAGCAGGCTTGTGGAAAGCCTCGTACTCACACGGTTTGAAGGTAACAATCGTATGCTGGTCGCATTCTTCTTCTGGAACGCAGTCGCCGATCACCGGGTCCCTGTAGAATCCTTGGTCGCATACGCGAGCAGGAGGACCAGGACAAGCACGTCCGCGGCAATCCTTAAGAAATTAAAGTGGTCGAGGAGTTGTGTATGTTTGCATCAAGCATCGAGAAAGCCAGCATTTCTTCAGACTCATATCAGCATCGTACCATCGGCAGATCTTCTTCCTCCTCACCGCACTTAAGCTCGCACTTGTTGCCACACTTTTCGTACCTTTCATTGGGCTTGCAATTCATCGGTAGACCTAGAATTTCTCTAGCAGCCTGTGCTTTCATACCAAATCTTTTCGTTCTAACTATATAAAGTGAGATATGGGCTCACGTCTTCCATTGCATTGCGATACCAGAAGCAAACAGATCTGGAAAAAATAATATGACTTCGACGAAACTTTCGGCTCCGAAAAAAATATTCTGCAAAAAAGTCGGCAAGAGATTCTCGAAATGCCCGTATAACTGCAAATATTTGTCTCTGTCAAAACTTGCTTTTATCGAAATAGAATCACGAGATGTGTCGGCAGTAGGTGTTCTACAAGTTTGGATTTCCAGGAGCGGTAGAAGAATCGTACTACATGTGCATTTTCAGAGGTCTCCGCAAAAGAAAAGGGAAATGGTTTTATGGTGAGCGTTACAAAATGCATATTACAGAGTACATCTTTATACAAACGGAGTCTTTCTCATACAAGAGAAAGTCATGTCATAGAAGGGGACTTTCTGCTAAGACATCCTCGATGTACCTTAGTTAGTGTTCAGTTTCGACGCATATAAATGAACAGGCGAGTTGTCTAGGTTTATCATGCTCCCTTGCATCTTTAGGAAATATTACAGTGAGCTAAAAATTGAAGAAAATTGTGGACTAGATTGAGGTGTTCTTTCGCAATGTCCTAGCGGAGCAGTGCTCTGGTCCATAAGACGTCCGATTCTGGACTTTGCCAGAAATATAATACATATTTTAGGTTTTGCCAAAAATGTAATACATATTTTAGGTCCTATTGATTTCTTTGAGTGACCACTCATTTATTTCAGTTTTAATCAGTATTACTAGTAGAATTTGCTGATATCTGATACCAATGCTTGTTCATAACCTCTCCGGAATTTGGATTAGTTGGGCAAGAACTCCAAAAAATGTTGGATGACCCCAACCACTTGCGAGCAGGGATGAGCGGAATTCCGACTTCCGAATTCCGGAAAAGTTCGAAAAAAGCCGGAAGTTTTCGGAGGTTTTGGAAAGTGAACGAGTTGCGTTTTTGCCACAATCATGAGGAGAGGAAGCGGGGAACGGGCAGGCTAAAGTGGTCTAAAACTATGTAGCAGCTTATTTATGTTTAGTTCCATACTTTCATCATTTTTTTTGCAAATTTACGCTTAATTATCTATCTTATATTAAAGTTAAGGTCGATATCGAATATAAAAATCAGCATTTCAATAACTTCATTTTCGAAATATGCTCCATTCGAATTTCAAAATGACGGGGACTCCGTTTTTTTTCGCACGTCCTCCTCTCTGGCTGCTCGCTTCTGCGTCCGCCACTTGCTTCCACCAATTTTTGCGCTGTTTTTGAACGGGATAACTGCGCTGTGTGCATACACGGTAGTCGTAGAACGAAAGCGGCGCTTTTGGGTATTTATGTATCTGTTTCTCGCAAGGGTTGTTCTCGCACATGGTAGCACGTAAATACAGCATTACAACGATCCCTGACAGGGGCTTATACAATGGTTTTCTAAGATCTTCGGAAATAGATGCATACATGATGTTGTTGACTTTGGTTTTACTGCTTGTTCGGTTCCAAAAAGGTAAGGTCGACTTTCGAAAACAACAGATGAACGGAATGCCATCGTAACAAATTCAAGCGGTAGTGTGAAAAAGTGAGCTTGTTACAGGAAATGTCCTTCCAAACCCATGGAATTTACCGTAGGATCATTTTTTTGAGGGAGTTTGTGAGAAGCTGGAAATCGGCCGTCCTCGTTAAGCTTCTTTAGCAGCTCAACAATATAGGGTTAATTCAAAATAAAGCAGCTCCCTGCTTTTTTTCAAAATACACTCTTGACACAAATTATAATACTTCAATGAGGGAATACCAAAACTCCCTGGATGATTTGCTACATCCATTCCTTAGGAAGAGGGACAGATAAAGGGACAGAGGGACAGGATAAAAACGGTGGGATAATGCTTAGAATTAGCATTCTCTGCACACTGTTTGTCTGCCAATATAACACGAACTAGACCGTCTGCTCTCAAAAAAGAATTTTATTCTCCAACCTATGGTTTCTTAGTGTCTAGCTGGAATTTGCAGTACCCCCTTCATGGGCTTGTTTTTTTTTGACATATCGGGGTCATAATTAAATCCACAATTTCTTAGTATCCCAATATAATAAATTATCAGGTAAAGCGTTTCAGATGAACGCGAGTAATTTCAGTATCACACCAGCCACACCACTTCCAAATCTCCGCATGTATATTCACACAGATATTGTGGACTCTGTACTTCCGATTTCCGACTTCGGTATCTTTTTCAATGTAGAATTTTCTGTGTCATCGCATCTATGGCCCTTCCTGTAAAAGGTTGGCGATAAAGTTCTATCCAAGACCTTTCAGAAACCTTTTACATTTAGAGAATCAAGGCAATGAAGGATGATGACATACAGATCCTGAGTACAATACCTAAGACGATCGTCTAGTAGTACAGCGAATCGGCAGTGGGCACCTGTCTTCACTACACCTACATATACTACTAAAGGCACATTTGAGCTAGTTCGAGCTGCTGTGGAGCTTTTTGGTCCGGACTGTGTCCAGCGTCATCCCTAGCGGAATCTAAGAGTGTCACCAAATAATTGGCATAACAACACTGGTCTTGTCGCTTTGGGTCCAAGTTATATAAGGTTCGGGAGCAACGGCGCCTTGGACGAACCTACGTCGTAAAACGGAAGCAATATTGCAGCATGCTGTTGTTCGAGTTGGTTCCGCAGCAAGGAACAATGGTGGCTACCACTTGCGGCGGCCGTACGTGCCGAGCTTGAAAAAAAAACGCCGTTTTAGATTAATTCATTAAAACTTTCACCACTACTGCTGATTAAGTGGTGGCCGCATACGGAGAGGGGAAGCGGGCTGAGAAGGATCGACATTTTCATTGAGAATAACTTAGTGTCAGGATAGGTTTTCACGGCTCTACACAACTTGATTTTATTGGTGACTCCGCGTCTTTCCGCTTCTACCTTTTTGATATCGTTGCTCAAGTTGTTAGACAGTTTTATGATCTAAAATATAATGAAAATTTCGTATAGGACCATCTCGCCAACTTTGCGAACCAGGCTTAAAGGCAAGGTCCGGTCAAAATCTTGTCCACCCAGGTTATCTGCTCTCTGGAGTTGAAACCATATGTGTAGCACGTTTCTCAAGTTTGAGACTTTGATAAAAGCTCTATCGCTAGATATGGGACAAAACGTTTGAGGATTCCGGTATCCGTGGGAAAACACGCTCCAACCGACAGAAGCTGCGCGCATGCATAGTGAACAACGATGGACGCTCAGATATATACAGCCCAACGAACATTTCGTGAAACCTTACCCACCCTATCAAAGGGACCACCGATCCTTTGAATATGTATTTTTCCTACGACGCCACAATAGACAACATGTAGGGCGCGCCATATAACGTCATTTGAAAGCACGGGCGCTGCAAACCCACAAACGCCATAGCAAATTTGCTCGATGGAAAGCGTTCGTTGCGGGACCTTTTCAGGGATTTCTCTATAGTTTTCGTTCAAGGCGTCACGGTGGGCTACGAATCCAATAGAAATTCGGGAGTTGGACTTTTGCGTGGACCTTACCGTTAATTAGGCCTGCACTTTCTCACTCGCACTTGCTTCGCTTGCGATGTAGCTCGGTTTTCATAAACGTGAACGCATGAAGCACGAGTTGGAGATGTGATATGGAGGTGTTCAAGGGCTTATCTACCTAGGTGCAACTCAAATCTTCAGAATTTATCAGGGACACTTGCACATGCTGCAAGCATTGGAATGAAAAGCATTCGGGGATTCACAGTTATTTAGCGATCTACTACCTGAATTGCATAATCACGTCACCTTCTTGATTTCAAACGAGTTACCATATGGGGGGGGGGTGTTAGTAATTCATGAGGAACATTATTCTAAACACATTTGCACCAGAAATTCATTTTTAAAATTATTGCCTGAGAAATTGTTACAGAAGAAAACACTTACAACAATAACATAAAGTGTCTTCATCGTTGGATAGTAGTAAGTCGTATTTGACGGCTGCTATTGTTCTATCCAGCTTATATATACAACCTCGTTTAGAAATAAAACAAATGCCCGGTGGCCCCGCGTGACTAAAAGTTCACGAAATCTTTGAATAATGAACAGTGAACAGCTGAATGTTGCTCGAAAAAATGAAAGTTTGCTGATTAAATCTTACCACCATTATGTGCTGTTGGTGTTGTTCATGATAGAGTTCTGCAATTAAGATTCTTAGATTAGGCATAATCTCCAAATAATGGGCGGCAGCTCTCGAATGGGTTTCGAAATCGTGCGTGGGCTAAGTAGATGTTATTTTCATTATGTTGTCGCTTACTGGGGGCGATACTTCGCCTGATAATGATCGAAAACTACCTCGATAATGGGCTGTGGTACAGACGATAGCAGATCGTGAGGTGGCTTCTGAAAACCAGCATGCGAAATATCGGCGCGAAGTGCCAAATAGAGATGAGGGAGGAATTTCACGAACCAAATTACAAACAAATTCTCGCGGTCCATCTAAATTTAAAACTGCAAGCAGTTTCCAAGTTGCTGGCTGTTTGTCCTTGTTCAACCCGAAGAAGTTTGAAGAACCCTGTATTTTTACTACGCGAACGGACACCTTTTTACTCATGTTGTTCTGTTTTTCTAGCGTAACTCATAAAAGACCTGAATTCCCATGTTTAGTAAGATGGATTCCACCTTGCAAAACCTCAATCACTGGAGCATTGACACATCTGCAAAGTTATCCTGCTCTGGGAAGATATAAACCTCTCTGGTTGGATATTTACTGATTGACGTGGAGAAATGTTCCCTAATCTTTTGAGATCTGTGGAACAAGACAACGAATGAACCCGAAACAGACCATTTTTAGCGAATAAACCATCCAAAATTCATTTAAACCGTCCCCATTCCCTCGATGGTAAATCCATCCGGAATAAAAGAGAAAACTGTTCATGGCATAATCTCTTTGACGCTTAACCTTCCAGCACATCATTGCATAAGTTCTACATCTTCCAAAACAGTGGAACAGTCAAAATTCCAGAGATGAGTTCTATTTGTGGGCTTCCCTCGTGTCAACTCATTCCAGCTGTGGACTTACCGCAAGCATAATAAGTCTCTCGTTCTTGAAGAACACACTAGACCTATTGTGAAACGTTGGCCTTTGTGGCGTTGCAACTGTTTGCCACGCTTCTCTGTCATAGTGTATTACCGAACTAACCGTCCTTCATTGAAAATTTTTTAGCGAATGCATCCGACCCTGGACACAATTTATCAAAGCTGCTTTGCTATACAGAGAACAACGAGGACTATGCTGCCAGAGAGAAACGGAGAAACCGGATGGACTGCAGTACGCGGCAAGAAATATCTCGCCTAATGGGACCAGAGTAGTGTGAAAGGTGCGCGGATACAAATGGCGGGAAAGGTGTTAGCCGACGAGCGTGTACATACTATGTATGGACCGAGACAAGCCTCAGCGCCACGGGCTACAACGGCGATACCATTATGGATTGACTTACATATAATAACCGAGCGTTCTGTGAAGAAAAAAAATTAGAAGATAGCGACTCTTGCAAATGTGTAGAGATTGCTGAGCGCGCGTGAAATGTATCGAACTAATTCCGACGATTTTCTGAGTTTCTCGAGCCACCAATCAATAATGAGACGTGAAAGCCTATGGTCGGCCTTTGAATGGTCTGGATTTTGTTTTCTTCTATCACTACGTATAAAAGGGTCAACAGTGTCAAAATATAATGATCGACAATTTCTAGCTCCCGGTTCAAGCAGGCCTCGATGATCGTTCCTCCACCAAAGGCTTCGCCGGCACTCCGGCATTATCATGTTCAGTCCGCACTTTCTCGCAGTTGGAGAAAACATCACATTGCGCGCTCACCTAATGGGCAATCAATTGCCAATCACAACATTCTAATCGAAATTTCAAAAAATGAAATTAATTGGGGATTCATTGCGAAACCTTAGTTGTTTCGTTTCACCTTTGAGCTTTTGGACCTATTACTGAGGATTACTTTCAGTGTGGTTTATGTGCTATTGAGCACATTGTTGTTCTATTTTGAAGGCATCAGCAGGAGTCTTTTGAGAATAGCATACTGTTTTTGCAGTGCAAAGAGACAAGTTGGCGAAAGAAAGCTGTTCCCTATAAGATACGAAAATTGTAGCTGAAAAGGAGATCAAGCGTATCTGTGCTGGCACTTCGGTGCTCTCAGGATTGCCTTCTTCCCGAATCGGTGAGAGATAACCATAATGGGAGGGATAGGCATGACGGGAAGATACGTATCGATTGTCATATGCATACATACAACACCGTGGATCAGTTCCGAGCAAAACTAACCACTTCCCATCGGGTACATTCCTTGAAAATAGTCACAAAATAGAACTACATATAATGGGAGTTGAAAATATCGCTATCGATCGCCATTTCACACCGATTCTCTTCTGTTGTTAACACCTCTCTCGGCTAAATCTCCTCATTCGTATTACCCATGTGATGACCGCCGGGATTGTCACGATCTCCACGATAGCCGGATGTCGTGGCGATCGTACTACCGACGAAGTATGGGGATACTTTGTATAAGTTAACATATCGATCAGCATATCTACCACGTCTTCATTTTACTCCTAATTATCCCCTTCACAACTCTCACTTATCCGGCCAGATAGACTTCGATGGATTTATAATATTTATTTGGTATGAATTAGATACAATACTTTTCAATGAGAATTTATCCAGGGATAAACGCCTCGAGGAGCTTACAGGTATTTTCAGTGGATTGTTGCGGTCGCGTAATCAAAGCTGCCGCGTTTTATCGGAACAACTGCACTTGTCATCTGCGAAACTGCTATGATGTAGATCTCATCACTTTCGATTTGAGGACCCCTCCGAATATGAATGTATGCATAGTACGCTCGACCTATGAAACAGGATTTTCTGCAGTGGGTCGATCGAGTAAACCATATTAAAACTGAACAAATTTCTCCTCAGTTGCTTGCCATGTTCCATATATACCTAGCAAGAACATACCACAAACTTATAATTTATGATTTATCTGCATAGATAAAAGGTGTGTTTGCATGTTTGTATGTTCAACAACCTGTATATATCTATTCTATATAATCTATATATGTTTGAATCTGTATACGTCAAAGGAGTGGCTGTATGTGTGTGTATGTGTGTACCCTCTATGGGCCGGCGCAGATTTTAAGCTACTTTTTGTGGGATAATATCAATCGGATGAATGATCAGTTGTATCGATTCCATTGATCTTCCGCTATTCTTGCTCACAGGTCGGTGCGGACAAGTCTCCTGCGGTTCTTCCATACGCTGAATGCGAATATTGCAACCGTTCCACACGAAGATATCGATTTTTTTATTCTCTCCGCTTCCTTCCCGTTTCTGGGAAGGGGCAGGTAGGAATATTTTCACTGGATTAGTCGAACATCTACATCAACTAAACATCTGAAGCAAATGTAGTGTTTCCTATGAAATCGTAAATAACTTCATCGACATTTCGCTTGTTGGTCGTTGGAAAAGTTTACTTGAGCTTTGCGAATATAATCATGATCACCAAAATTTTGGGCATTTTAGTGAATTTATCGCCAATAGCAATCGTTCTCACCAGGGTGAGATAGCCGGAGTAGTAAAATAGCCGAACGAAGCCGGGCACACCAAAAAACAAAAATTTCTGATATTCGAGTTTTCGAATATAATATTTGAATTTTCGAAATAATTTATCCAAACAAATCATTCGAATGAAGGTCCTAGGTTGAAACTTTGATGAACTCATAACTCCTAGCAATCTAGAACAAATTTTGCGGCTCCCTTCAAATTTATTGTCGTGAAAAATCAGCAGAAAGCCCTCAAGTAATCCTAATGAATTAGTCTAAGAAAAAGCAATTTGACTGACTTCAACTAATCCACGCCAACCTTATCAAAAGATGAATCAAAAAGTGAAAAAATAGAGCACCAACAAAGCGAATGCAGAGTACTGGGTGCGTTTTTTTAGTTGCAGCTTTCTCCGCATACAGTGAGCTCCGATGGCAGTGCGTCTTTCGCGGAATAGGGAAGCACGCGGCGCGACCTCGAAAAACGCTCACGGCAGAATCGTCGCCACTACAACAAACTATAGGGTTTTAATGATACATATTTAATATCAAATGTGATTGAAAAACACCAAGAAAACCTTGACCTGTCACTACAGCTGTAATTCCAGCGCTGATGACGCAGCCATTCCGGGTGCTTGCCGGGTCAGAGAAAAACCCGCTTACTGTGTTGTCATCTTTTCTATGAGTCATGCACGATTTAATTCGCTACTCTTGCTTGACAAGCTCTAATGCAACGGCATGCGTCACGGCACTGGCGAGACCTTTGCGGCATCGAACATGCGCGAACAAGCTCCGCCTCCTCCGTCTAGATCCTCTTATATAAATCATGGTAGTGCAACAGAAAATTCTAGAGCGCAGGCGTGGGGGGGGGGGCTAGCACGTGATCGCTGCGCTCACAATGAGGCTCAATTGGAGGCTGTGTCTCGCGAGGATGCGAAGCTGACGGGGCATTCGGCCGATGTTTCGTCATGGGTGCATAGACGTAGTAGAAGTCGGGTGACCAGCGGCTAGCGGTCTCGAACCCTCCGAGTGAGAGAATGTTTATAGCAATGTACGGAGCAGCGTAGCCCCTGTATTTCACACTGCTCCGAAGCGCGGTGCGACAACCACCTCGAAATTATGGGTGTGTGCCCTGGAGGCAGTAGGGTGGGATTCGTGTGGCATATCTTCATTTGGGATATGATCTCTGGACACCTATTATTGAGGTCCCATGGGGATTACGCAGCATGATGATCCGTCTGTTTTTAGGAAGGGCAGTACAATCAAATACACAGGATGAACGAACGAAGAACGCGTCATCATTAGCTGTTGTGACATTTTCTGAAACCAGTTGTGCAATTGATCAAACGTTCTGAACTTTCTTCCATTACTCTCGAGATTTACATAGAATGCGGGTGCACGATAGATGTGCCTGCCCCTCTAATTCAGAAAACATGAGTATTGGTGTCCACCGATCGAAAAGGGACGGTCATGGCCCAATAGTTGGGAAAACGCCAGGATACAGATCCACCTATGGATCGGGTCCGCAGGGGCTCAGTGGTGGGAAGAAGGCAGGATACGGATTCATTGATGGAGAAAGGGTCCACTCTGGCCCAATAGTGGGGAAATGCCGGAGGACGAGGCCACGGATGGAGAATGGGTCTGCCCTGGCCCAATAGTGGGGAAAGCACCAGGATACGGG
>KN727148.1:8145-20269 GCA_000816745.1 Ancylostoma duodenale
TATTGAAGTTTTGAAAAATATGCACTTTGAAGAAAGTTATAGAAAAATCCCGCAAATCCCGCGAATCCCGCGAAAATTTTCACATTCTACCGACGCGACTGTACTTTATCCTCCCAAACTCCTCTAGTACCAATTTACCGACCCCAGGGAATGGATGGTTTGTTTGGCCAAGGGTGCGATCAAACCATCGACCGTGTGCGCGGCAGGCATTGCTCCTCTACCGGAACAGTACTAATGAACAAATCACTGTCAAGTAAAAAGAACAAATACAGAAAGTTTTGTACGAGTTTCCATACAATCTGTGATGAAAATGCTCTTAACTAAGACGACCATAGCAAAGAGAAAGCTGTGTGAGGTACGCGGAATATTTCTTGGCTCGTGCTGCGTGAAGTTCTTTGAAGCGGTCATGCTGAGTTCCAGCAGGCAGATCCTCATCAGGTAGGCATCTTAAATATGGTGTGATTAGTGATTACACTGGTTTAATTTTGGGTTGTTTTTTTTTTCATATGAATGTGAAATATTAGCCGGTTTTCTAATTTAGGTCAATGCCACTGTACATTTGAAGCCGACACTAGACTTCCGCCTACATGCGTACATATTTACTACTCAATATTTACTCTTTATTTATTTGTTTAAGTTTTTATGTATACTTTATGATTTTTTTAAATACTTACATGTTTTCTCGATCACAGTGCGTGACGAAGTCCTGTCTGAGCTTGTTCAGGTCGTCGGAGGCCTTCGTCTTGCAAGTCTGCCTTCTTGTACGAGTCGGGTGAGGCCGATCGAACTGCTCGCTTTCTGGTAGAACCTAAGAATAGTCGTGATGAGCGTTCCAACGTGAACGTGCCCCATCACTTTCCCACCTGTTCGCTGACGCTCTTCTCCTTGTGGATAGTGTGGCGTTTCCGGTGAAGTCCTGAAAGCGCACACTAAGTGACATGTATTCGAGTTCTCCAAAGGCCAGTGTCATGAGCGGAAGAAGAGAGCTATAGGGAAAGAGAGAGCGCAGAAAGAAGAAGAAAGAGAAAAAGATAGCTAAGATCAATTTTTTGTGCAATACATAGCTCATACAAAAAAGGGTCTCGTGAAAAGGGCCTTCTGTGCTTTCTATAACTGCTGTAATTGTGTTTCAAAAACTAAACTCTTTTTCTCTCTGTTTCACAGGTCATCTGAAAATAACTTCGAGGTCACTGCATTAGTACATAAATTAATTTTTGCAGTTTGAGCAGCTGAGAATATAGATAATTCTGCTCTCCGGTGGTTTTAAAACATGGGGATGGTTATTTATGTATTTATTGTTTACGAACGTATCAACTAACTTATTCATTTAACTATTCGAGATATGCTGCAATAAGACTAGAAAAAAACAATAAGACACTTTGTTGCTGTCGTGTGAAGTGATGGCAGGCATAAGTACATTTTTGTGCCATTCCTTTGATTCTGACATGTTTAGCTCTTCTATTCCATTTCTTTCTCATTGTTCTTTAATCGCTTCTCTTCTCTATAAGAAGCTTCGGACAGATTGTTCTAGCGTAAAAAAGGAAAGGCGGATTATCTGTTCTAATCTGTCCCCAAAACGTATTTTCTAGTGACTTTGCTTTTCCACGCTCTTCCTTTCTTTCTTTTCTTTTTTTTTTTTGAAAGCTGAGATACTCAGGTAGGGGCAGAATTAGGAACATCTAATTTAGGAAATACGCTTCGTTACACATGTTAAGAAAAAAGTCTCCTATTCCTCATCTCAAATATAGCGAGAATATCTTTAACTCTGACAATTGTGCAGCAGAAACGCAGCCCGAATACAGTAATAAGTCGGGTGCAAATCCTAGCAGCATTTCTTCCAGATGTTCCAATCCACATTTCAATTGCTGTAATCCTCCACAAATGCTGCCAAGGAGACAAAAGCTTAAGCAGCAACTGAGGGGAGAACGGCGGTAAATGGGAGGAGATGCTCGAAAGAAGCGTACATTCCCCAGAGAAATGATGTGGAAATAGCCAGAAAATTAATGGATTATAATGTATTCCTTAAAATGCACTGTTGAACCAAAAATATGCATATACCAGTGGTAGATGCAGGGGTGGCGGCCCCTCCTCCCGAGAATGGGTCGCCAAATTTTTGAAATTACTTTACAATTCAAATAAAAATCTTGCACATATTAGTTTATTTTTGACTGTTTAATTTTGTTATTATTTTTAAATTAATTTTTATTAGTTATTTATTATTATAACTAATATTCTTGTAAATTTTATTTTCCATCGGGGTCCCCAAAGCGGCGGATACCCCACTTTTCTTCCCACGCCCTCCCCCTCGCCCACTTTCTACATCCGCCACTGGTATATACCACCCAAATTTCCAAAGTTGCGTTTTGCAGGCTAGACCATTGTGAGTTTTCAACTAATCCATTAACATTAGAGATGGTCGCATACTAGCCGTGGGGCGAGGACGAGGGAGAAGTATTGTGAAAAATGAGTGTAGGATAGTTTCAATGTTATCAGAAAATTACCTTCGATTTGATTTGTTTCCTAGTAATTGTTAAAAGCAACAAAACTGTCTCATAGAGAAGGTTCGAACCCGCCTCCCATACCCTCCCCCCTTACCCGTGGACTGTCGCTGGTGCAGGTCTACAAGGGGTTGCAACGATCACTGTGCGGAAGGGTTTAACCGCCCTGCTATCGGTATAACCATCAGTGCGTTTTGGGCAAATCCCCATTTTTAAGATTGTCAGTTTTCACTGATGCAACTCACGATGATTTTTGCGCGATCGTCCTGCTGTTTCTCGGCATTTCTTCACGGCCTAAACAATGTGGAATTGCACACCGTTGTGTAATGTTGTAATGAATGTGTTTTCTCCCTCACATCTCTATATTGATCAGACAACTTTGTGAAGTCCTTCCAAGCAGTTTCCAGATCATTTCGGGTCGCACATTCCGGCTCGCCCGTGTTGGCCAAGTGGCATTCTCTTTCGAGTTGCTTGACTCGTTTGTCTGTGGCCATTCGCAGAATGGTGTCTGGTGAGCACTGAAGAGAAAATGAAATTTAAAAAACAGTCGTAGCATGAGATGTATGTTGATGCACTATGCATTCTAAGAAAAGATAATTGTTGCTCCTCAGCTGCATTAGATCGCCGTCCTATCCCTATGATACATTTCGCCAACGTATACTTGTAAGTAACCGCTGCCTCTATGAAAGTTTGTTTGTAACGACTTCATATGAGCGCTAGTGTGGTCTGGTGAAGATAATGGTCGCACGTTTTTAAAAATTACCGAGAGAGTCCGTACTTATAGAAATTTACCCAAAGATATACTGTCGTCAGAGGTAGCTTGCGATGCCGAAAACCCCGTCTATGAGCCCTTTGTTTTGAGAAGGGTCAAGTAGATCCACTATGGAATAGTCGATTTCTGCCATATTCCTCTCTGATCAATAGCATCGAAAATTTCGCGAGCATGGGCAACATTTGTTTGCAATAATTATACACGTACTAGTATTATTATTGTAATAGCTATTACCATCTACCGGTACATGAATCGATTGAAGAAGCTCAATTTTTGATTTAAAAAAATTTGAAAGACTGACAGCTGAAGTCACGCTTTTGTTGTGGAAGCCGCCACTAAACAAGTCCTTCTATTTAGTACCTTGAATAACAAGTTTCTTGAAACAAATTTAGAACTTGTCAAGAGAGCGGCATATCATAAAGCACTTGCAAAAATTCGCCGCGGCGTGGCAAAAGAGAGCAACACCATCCAGCTCCAAAAATGACTACCCACGTACTGAAGAAGATGGTGGAATATGCTTATGTTTATTCATACATGTTTCTTCATGGTGAAATATGAAAGGGGCGGTCTGATGGAAGGGGTTCAATTCTGTGCAAGCGGTTGCAGCAGGGTCTCTGTCCACAACATTTGGGCCACGTAGGCCGGCCACTCCACCACCAACTTGTCAAAACAACGACTGCTATAAGATATTCACGACCAGCCCATCGGAAGGCGAGAAAAAATACCGAACAAATAATCGGTGAAATAAGGTGGAAAGCCCTGTGTCAGTCGCCATATAGCCAAGTCTCGCCACTATCATACCACCACTTAATTCTGGCTAGGAAGCTTTCCTCGCGAAGAAAAGATGCTAAAACAGCGAAAAGGTGGGGGTTCGGGTAAGCGCCCGTTTCGACTCACAGCGCCAGTGACTTCAAAAAAAAAGAGCCTTATTTGCTGCAAAGAAAGCGAGGAAAGGTAGTCGAGAGTAACTGTATACACAAATCTGATTGGGGCGTTTTGCTATCGTTTTTGGAACAGTTTTGCTTTTTTGTTTTTTTTTTGTTTGTGTTTTGTTTCCATGAAAAGTTTTATACCCTATTCATACGTATTATTGAGGGGATCTGGAACCTTTCCCTGCTATCTCTCCTTCATATTTTTCTTGTCAAAAATTATGAGTTCGGAAGAAATCAGATCTTGTAATGTGTAGGTAAACGTATACTGAGTTATTCCACGAGTGCTCAGTATTGTACATAGTATGGGTCATTACCAAAATTCGTAGATATAATGGACAAATTGCCTGGTCAGCCGCGCACTCAGCAGCTTATTATGCCTTCACACACTACCGGCCGGCTGTCCATCAATGTCAAAGAGTCATTTATTTGAGCATCATCGCAATAGAGTAGCAAAACTGGCAAGATGTGATGCACCATTCATGGAAAACCCACCTGAAAAGCCGAGGTCGCACCGATAAGGGCTACTGCTGCCCATAATAAATGCATTTCAGTAGTTATGCGTACTTAGTGGAGTAGGTTATCGCCTGAAAGTGCTGGGATAAGCGGATTTGTGGAGTTAAAAGGGAAACGAAGCGAGAGCAATTGTATGAGGAGGCTGCCAGCTATCGATGCATCCTAGATTGATAGATGTTGCCGAGAGAGCTACTGATTGTTGATAGCCTCAGGTGTCACACAAGAGGATAGCATAAGTTGAGGAATTCGAACGGATGAAAGTCGCGAGAGACATTGCAGGATATCTGTCCACTTCACCAGATGTGCCAAGTAAGTGCTAGACTTTTTTAGAAGGAAAAGTTCTCTGAGGTTGCGGCAATGGAGAATGACTGATAGGCTCTCCTCGGGAGCGAAGGGGCGAACTGCGCTAATGGCCCGACGAGTGTTTTCGAAGCTTGCTGACACGGAAATTCACGCATAGGTTATGAGACAATCGGGCTGCCATAGCTAATTCCCTCGAAAACAGAACTACAATTTCGTCGAGCTCAGCAAGAAATCGAAAACAGACTGCTAATGAAATGCTGAAAACAATATACGGAATGGGTAAGGTTATGGTGACATACTACGTGCGTCCTATCTGCACTCAAAAAAGACAAGTTCGGGTTTTTGCTTTCGAAATTGTGTTTTTCTATTGAATATTAAACAAAATTCAATCTCATTTTTCGAAAATTCCTCCTTCAACTGTGAGAAAGACCCTGAAAAACTCAAGTTAGGCACATTTTGTCCTGCCCATTATATAAATGGTGAACACTGAGAAATTCTGTGGAGAAACCGTCCAAAAAAAATTCGAAACTTAGAGTTTACGGTTAGTCAAAAACTGAGAGCTCAGCGCAAAAATTGTTAACAGTTCTCATCTTTAGATCACTCAAGAGAAGCTTTACATAAGAACTAAGCTAAACGTGCACAGACTAGGTAGCAGAATATAAATTGAGTCCTTGCCGAGATTTGGCTGGGTGATTAATTGCTCCCAGAGCATCTGCGAACATGTGTTATGCAAGCAAACAAAATGGAACCACATGGTTCTTGGACAGGTGATAATGCAGCGCTAGTAAGTAAATAACAATATTATGAGGGAAACGAATAGTATATGACTCCTGGAACAACCAGGCTTGAAACTGTGTTAATTAGTGAGACAGCTGACATTAATCACTTATGAATGTTTTAAGCAAGCGCGAGTTTCGCTTGCTTTTGATGGGTTATGACACTATGTATGTACTAAGTGATCAACTACTGGGTTGTTCGGAAAGTAATTGGGATTTTTGATCGTTGCAAAAAAAAATTATTTTCTTATAATGAAAGGACATTAATCAATGATATATTTTCTATATTGTTCGACTACCTTTTGCCATATATCCGGTAATTTCATAATTTCTCTCTCGCAGAATTTCTGGTCTTTTTCAAAAAAAAATCGAAAAACTGGGCTACATGGGATTTGATGTTCTCATCTTCGGTAAAGGTTTTCCCATTCACAACGAAAGAAATAAATGGGAATCAGATGGCGCAAGATCAGGGCTATATGGTGAATGCAACATCCCAGCTCCAGCTATTTTTGCTGAGACGCCAAAGATGTATGCGGTCTAGCATTGCCTTGGTGGAAGACCACTCCTTTGCGACTCGCTATTTCTGGTCGGTTTTTGGAACTGATTCACCTAGTTGTATCATTTGTCGGCGTAGAGGTCCGAATTGACATTTCGGTTCTTTGAAAGCACCTCAAAACATATCACACCTTCGTAGTTCCAAAGGCGAAGTGTCCCACCAAGACAATGTCACACCGCATACATATTTGGCGACTCAGCAAAAATAATGGGAGCTTGATTGGGAGCTGATGTTGCATCCACCATATAGCACTGGTCTTGCGCTATTCGAGCACCACTTATTTCGATCGTTGCAGACCTATTAGAATGGGAAAACCTTTACCGAATATGAGCATATCAAAACTTATGCGCCTTGGTTTTTTGCTGAAAAAGATCAGTAGTTCTATGAGAGAGGAATTATGAAATTAACAGAAAAATGGCAAAAGGTAATCCAACAATATAGGAAATATATCATTGACTAATGTCCTTTCATTATAAGAAAATAAATTTTTTTTGCAACGGTCAAAAATCCCAATTACTTTCCGAACAACCCAACATGTGTTTTTCTGTCGGGAACACCCTTCAAGAAGACAGATTCATGCTCGTTTTCTTCCGGAATGTTAGTAGAACCTCTGTGCTGTACAAGTTCGAAGGGAAAGGCATAAGCACTCTCATGTTCTTCTCTATTCTCACCTGCATTTCCACTCCTATTCAGACAATTTTTCAACTGCCTACTGCGGGAATGGAGGAGGAAAAATTTTTGAATACTGTCATTCCTCGTTTTCCCGAAACAAATCCAAAGCGCCAGCCAAATAAGTCGTTGGCACACACAAATTACGAGGATTCTGGAGCAAGCCTAGAAAGCTCATTCGGCATCGAATCATCATATTACATGGTTTCTTACGTGTGTAAGAAAAGAACCCAATTTTTCGAGCAATAGACCCGGGAGAAAACCATCAGTTAGAATGCCAGTGATGCAAAGTCTCCAGTACCTATTGATAATTTCCTCAAACTCTCAACACACATGCATGTTTCTAAGGGAACCAGTTGATGTGTCCAGAATATGAGGCAAATTCTCCTAGGCCAGTATTCAAAGTTATTCTTACTGCTCTCTGGCCATCCAGGTTGCGTTGGGCTTCCAGACTTCGACTGATGCTCGCTTCGAGATTCTTCACAGCCCTATGCCCTACAGAATTATGAACAATAGGATGTGATTGACTCAGTGCGAATAACTACACGTGCACACTTGCAGACAGTGCACAACACACGTACACACTTGCAGAAAGACTAAGCCCTTTATTATCACGTTCGCGACACACGCGCTTTTGCGTACGTGGGACCCGTGCTCGACCGGTCGGGCACGTGGTCCCACGCGGCAGCAATTTTTCCTTCCCATATAAAAATCAAGATTTTTCGTTAGAATTATCCTTTCTATCATAGTTCTCGAAGGTTCCCTCCATATCTGTTGTCTACTTACTTGTCGTTGTTGGAATTCTTTCTGAAGTTTATTGTTCGTTTAGCTGTTCTAGTACGAAAAATGTAATGAAAAAGTTTGAGAAAAGGTTTGCTTTGCCCACTGCGTGTGTGATACTCTACCATCTCTGTTACCACGCTACTACAAAAGAATTAGCTAACTGTGAAGATTTCACAAAGATATGACACTAAATGGGCTGTGCACGACCGGTCGCGCACGCTGTCGCGAACGTGTTATATACCAAGATTGGCAATTTTGTCTCAGACTTATTGACTGACTAGACGGTATATCCGTGTTCGCTCGGGTGTTTTACTATATGTACCAGCTACTTCACACTCCTATGGACAATTCCTACTGCCCAAAATATTTTTAAATGTCCATGATTACGGTGATCAGCGTATGCGGTCATGAATCAACGCTGAAGCCCAAGTGACCTTTTTCCATCGACCCTGAATCGATGTATTCGTGCAATATAATTGTCATTTTAATATTGTCATAATAATTGCCATTAATTTTCATATTCAGCGTAACCACAGCAGATATGTCCTCATCGCTCCATTCAGTAGAAAAATGAAGAATCGATAAAATCTATAAATCAATATTTCGTGCAAAGTGCTCATCATATTCGTTTTCAGCGTACAAGGAAGCCAGAGTAAACATGTCCTACCCCGTCCCAAGTGAAAATAAGAAAAATCGATAAAACCACTGAATTGAGATTTCGTGTAAAGCGATTGTCATATTCGTGTTCAACATATTGAGGATCCCCAGTGGGCATGTCTTCACCTCCCTATGGGCAAGGATTGGGAAAAAAAATCAATAAAATCGACAAGCCAATGTCTCGTGCAAAACGGTTATCCTATTCGTGATCAGAGTACTGGGAAACCACAGTTGACATGTCCGTACTTGTCCCCGAGCAGAAATGGAATCGATAAAATCGATAAATCGTCACTGTTATTCAAAATGGTTGTCATATTCGTATTCAGTGTGTTGAACAACCCTAGTAGGTGTGCCTAGTAGATGTACCCTCACCTACTCCCGAACAAAAATAGTGGAAAATCGATAAAATCGATACAATCGATACGATCAGGTCAAAAGTAGCCTATAACTTCAGCCAGACCCTGGAGGGTCTACCTGTAAAATTTGGTCCGGATCGGTTAATGCTCGGCGATCTCTATAAGGGACATGTATACACACAAACAAACACATAAACTTTCACTTTTATACATATATACAGAGTGCTTTCCAGGGCTGTGCGTTATTAACATAACGAATTAACGCCTTAACGCGCAATGGTCATTTCCCTGCAGCATAATGAATTGACCACTTTCTTTTGAAATTTATTCCGTCAAAGGGTCCAGAGTCGTTTTAATGAAGGCGTAACGCCCCATAATATCCTTTCATGGAAAATCGGCTCACTATCCCTTGCAGTGACCTAACGTTTTCAAGGTTTCACTTTCACCTTCTTAGACATTCGCGCAACACTACCCTCCGCGAACAGCAGCACTTCTCGCCTAGTACACCGACAAGTGCTGCTAAATCGTCGCAACCATATCAGCACTTGCCATCATTTCGCCCCAAAGCTGCCGCTCCTTTAGCCCCACAGTGCTGCTAATCGGGCTTGACCACGCCCATATCCTCGCCCTAATCTATTCATATTTTTGCCCTAGAGTGCTGCCAAAAGTGGTGTTGCATCCCAGTAGTGTCGCCCCACAGTGCTGTCAGAACTGGTGTTGCCCCGTCCACTCTCAGCCCACATTCCTGGCCTAATGGAACGGTTGGGCAGTCAAGCCTCGTTTCTAAGTCCCCACGCACCACAATCGCTATTGAATGAGTACGGGAGTAGAAATCAAATTTATTATAAGAACCAACTCCAAACTAAACATCTAACAGGTAGAATACTAAAACTTTGGACGAATACTACGACGAAGTTCTTGTTCTTCAAATGCATAAACTAAACGCTTCAAAACATGAGTTGGATACAAAAACTAAAGAATAATCCTACAACAAAATACCCGTGTTCTTCAAATGCATCGGTAGGGAGACAAAATGAAAAGGTACGACCGGTTTGGAAATAGTCTTACCGTAATTTCCGGTCATAAGATGAAATTTGGTCCACATATAACTACATTGGCAGCAGTTAACTAGATTATCAAGGCCTACTGAAAGTCGAGCAGTCAGTGTGTTGATCAATGGGATGGATGGGACACATCCTTTAAAACCTGAAAGACATAAGTGTATGTGAAGTAATTGAGATAAAAGTGCAATAGTAAGAACGTATTGCGTTTAGTGAGCAATAAAAATTTCGAAATACAGGTGCTGCCAACAGATTTGTGTGCACTTACTGGAACGCTTTGTGTGAATCACCGGAACGCACATGCGTGTGCAAATCCGTGAGCAGCCTCAGACGTTACTTATACTTGCCGCGCGGTAAAGTTGAACAATGTAAAATAGGGAAGAAGGTCCCCCTCGCCAACTTTTTTATGCGGCAAGCATAAACAACGCCGGAATAAGTAACTCTACAGGCAGGACAAACAAGAGTACAGACTAAATAAGGATAGCGGCACTAGAAGAATAGAGGATAGATTGTGGAGAGGGCGAAAAGAAAGAGACAGAAGGAGATATGGGATGGAACAGAAAAAGGCAAAACTGTAGCACTGATGTTACACGCTCAGGGACAAGCCTACGATGGTGGTTTACTAAGGGAGGTCGCCTGAGGAGGGTAGTATGATAACAGCAAGGTAGGGAAGTTCGTTTTTCACCAGTGAGCTCCAAGTTCTATTACTCGTGAGGATGGTAGTTTTGCAAACGCTTCAAAATGGTCTTCTCATTTTAGTACCAAGAACAGCAGGTATGAAATCCACGGTGAACACTTTCTCCTCAAGCGTGAACGTTTTATTCGAGTGTAAATCGACCCCTAGCGTCGTATAAATGTGTAGCTCAAAATGCAGTTCCATGGATGGGGACCTAGTTAAGCGGATGATGTCTGAACATCACATGGAGCTTCGAAGCTGGAGAGGCGGTTTCCCATATTATGACGCAAAATATCACAACTTCTCTTCGGATAGCACTTTTTTTGTAGCGATAGGACCACATAAGAAATAATTGCAAAATTTGTTAAATTTGAGATACATTGACACTCAATATTTGACAAAATCAGAAGGTCGTGTGAAAAACGACTCAATGCATAAGAAAGAGCAAATAGTCCACCATTGTAATGCTTTGAAGCTGTGCCCTGATACAAAGTAATCAAGAAGTAATTCGCCATAGATGAACACCACATTCTCAAACTTGCCAAAAAATAGGTTTTTTCATGGCTTTTTTTTTGGCGCACGTGTAGAAGCTGACAAAACCTTAAACATGTTTCTCAAACAGGAAGTCGAGCTCTATAACCATTCAAAAAATTCAGCTTTCAAAGTTACATTAGACGAGTTTTATTCCGTTGGCAAACCAGTGGTAAACCGTTGGTAAGAATGATAATTTTTTCATCTTCTTACCAACGAATTTCCACCCGAATTCAGCCGAAATAATCCGAATTTTTTATATAAAATGGTGTTCACCAGAAAGAGCAAATCTTCCTGATAGCAGAACGACTTTAGCCATTTTTCCAGGTCACATGCCAACCCTTTTGGAATACGTGACAAACAACCATACATCTGCACGTCTAATTCTGGGTGAAAAAACACCCTGAGCCTGTACAAGGTGCTACGATGGAGCGCGTAAAACCTACAAGTCAAAGAACAATCAAGAAAGAGAGAGCCCAAGCCTAGAACAAGGATAAGGGAAGATAAAACGAAACAGGAAGGGGAAACAAGCAGAAATGAGTCATTAAGGGGCACCTATTTATTTTTCCAACTTTCAATTTAAAAAACTTACCTCACACCGCGGATTGCTGGTTGTTCAGGATTCTTACAGCATCGGTCCTATACCCGCCATCCAGATATCAAACATTTCTATGCGCAGGTTGGCTCCCAAAAGCTGTACAAACCTGAAAGCAAAGAAACGAGCATGATGCCACCTTCAAAATGGTGGAAGGGAAACGCATGAGGGGAATGGAATGCACAGAGGGAGGAATGAACACGAAACAACAAGGAAAAAATGAAGACATGAGAATACACAGAAGATGAACAAAAGATCCCACTCTGGGCGAAGAGAATGAAAAGAATTTCGAAAATCAGCGCAGTACTCGCGATATCTTCGCGGCGACTAATCAGTGCTGCTGACCTTTCCGCAGCACTTATGCGTACTGTTCCCTTCGAAAAAAATGGGCGGTCCAGGCCTTGGCAGCTGATTGGCAATAGTGCTGCCTCAAGGCAGCACCACCT
>KN727149.1:4314-15988 GCA_000816745.1 Ancylostoma duodenale
ACACACACACACACACACACACACACACACACACACACACACACACACACACACACACACACACTACACACACACATACACACACACACACACATACACACACACACACACACACACACTTTCACTTTTATATATACAGATACCGCAAACACACTGTAGTAGGAGAATCGCAGGTGCGCTCGCACTCAGTACTGCATTCGACCAACTCCTCAAACTCTGCGCACTGGAGTTTTGCAGTGGGAACTCCAGCTGCTTCAGGATACACCTAGAGAAGGAATTTTGTATGAGTGATATTTGCTCAGAACTGAGAGGTGAATTATGTGAGGGTATTTTCAATCACATCTCACTGTAAATAGAGAGGCACGACTTACGAGAATGGCCAAGCAGATTATTGAAGCTAGGGAAGAAACCATCCTGGCTCTATACGAAATTCCCTGTTCAGCGCTGCTATTTTAAACAGATGCAGTTGTCTGGATTCTATCAAATATGAGCACTCTTTAATTTGTGATTGTTTGTACGTGATTGTATGACTTTATTCGTTGATGTTCTACTTCCACATTTGATTTGATCGATGAAAGTTTCGTCCCTCATGGTTGCACAGGTTTTCAACAAAAGCGCGGGTGGTGCTGTTGTTGAATTTTTGATATCTGCACAAAAATTAATTATAACTAACAGTTTGACGCTTGCACATGCAAAAAAGAAATAATCCTATTTTTGCCATCGAAATGCTATCCAACCCACACTTGTGATAGAAAAATTAGTAGAGCAATGCACATTCCATCGAAGTACACGATTTTTGCAAATAAAACTGCATTGAACTCCAAACTATATCTCGGTTCTAACCACCACTACCACTCTATCAATAAATTTGCTCAATCAAGAAGAGAAAGAAATCATTGTTTAATATTGTGCATAAATATTTCGGCCAGTTTAGCACGACAATTCTGGAGGTTCTGTGTAACTGGTTCTGCAAGCGTGCAGTGATGTTTGCGGAAACGCCGGAAGCATAACGACGATGACGTTTTGTCAGGAAGGATTTCGAACACACAAGTTATCTGCACGTTTTTTTAAAATTATTTTCACTCTAAAAATAGAGTAATCGGCCTCAACCTTGATCTAACATCAGCCTTCTAGTCACACGTTGTCGACAGCTTGGACTACTTCACGCTTGCTTCAGGATTTTAGCACTTCGGAGTTGTGGTAGTTTGCATTATATAATCCTAGCTCTTGTCAAGTACATACAGCATGTTTTAGAGGCGTCCATTCTTTGGATACGTCTACATAATAGACTTGTTGCCCACTCCATCTCAAGGCCTTCGACTGAATACGGTATCTTCTGCAAGTTCAGTTTATAGATTCTGTTCCAATTAATTTTTCTTAGAATAAGTCGCTTTTTGCACATTTTCCATTGCAGCCGACCTTGCAAAGTGATGTGCAGATGACAGATCTATTAAACAAAGCGCCGTAAGGGGTCTAGAGCGGCTAGACATATTGTTCCATTAACGTGGTGGCACTCATAGGCACCTGTAATCTTGACGTGCAGACTGAGGGACGAAATGGTCGTTTTTTAGGGACTCAGACACGTTCGTTTCGAGACTCTCCGCCCAATATATAATGGGTCCGTTGTGACTCACAATCAGTGGAGTGGAGAATACCAGGATACGGTCCAGCCGATGGTGAACGGATCCGCTGTGGCCCAACAGTGAGTGAGAGGCCAGAGTGCAGCCTCTCAGGTGGAAAAAGGGCTCATCTTAACCCAGTGCTGTGGGAAACGCCAGGATATGGGTCCGCTGATCGGGAAGTGGTCCGCTTTGGCCCAGCAGTGAGAAATCTCTAGAATGCTGGTCCACCGATGGAAGGAGAACCCGCCGTAGCTCAGTGGTGTGGAGAACGCAAGGATACGAGTTTGCTTTGGTCCACTAGCGTGGAGAACGGCAGGATACAGCTCCGTCAATGGAAAACGCGTCTGCGTTGACCCGGTAGTGAAGAATACCACGAATACGTCCCACGATGGAGAACGGACCTCTCTACTCGTACTCATACTCGTACTCAGCTCATAAGAAGGACTTCATAATTGAGCCCATTTAATGACAGTTTTGCTTCTTTATCAATTTTCTAGGGATTGGGCGAGTGCCAAGCCTTTGCACATGCCCCAAGTGGCTGCCCCCCTTTACCCCCCCCCCGCTACCCCACTTTCTAGCGTCCCGAAGGGGCGCTGGTAGGAACATATCCCAGATCTTGGTTAATCCCAAAGCTGAAGATATTCGGTATGTTCGATCTTCGAGGACGAATATCCATCCACAAAGTTTGAGTGATGAAGGAGTCAAACTCAATGCCAAGATCGCTAGGTCTAATCAATTACAACGGTTAGGAGACACGCTTTCCATCCTAGATTTTTAAAAACGAATACGTCTTTTAGCTCTCCGTCGGGGTCTGACGTCAGAGCTGGACTTTTTCACATGTTTCAGATTTTTCTCTGTTCCCTGTTTATATCGCCCCTGGATTTTCTGTTACTCTCAATGCAAGCTTGGCTTGGAGATCCTGTGAGAGCGTAGCTAGGCTATGCATTTCAATCAAAACACCTCGGACTGTGTTACCCCATATTTTCCCATCGATTTTGTCGTGAACTAATTGCTACTCAACTGTTTTCATTTCGAGTGCATGTTCTGTTTTGATTTCCATGTAAGCAATATGCGGTTATCGTTAATTGGGCACAATTGTTGTACAATCGTTCATCCTCCACCTTAAAGGAAGCACCAGTCAAACTTCCCGACTCCGAGTTTGATCGCAGATAATGAAACATTTTATCAGCACATTACAGATGATATTAATGCTCAACGAACACAAAGAATTATGACTTACTTGCGAAGAAATCCAAATCGAAGTCGCGAACACAATTGCCTTGCGCGAACACATCTGCCTTGCACACGCCAGAGCACATAGACCGAGGTCGTTCGTGCAAGCGCGGGTGACTTTCGCCTGGTGGGACCCACGAGTATCTAACCGAGCGCGCTCAGCGCAGAGAACAGTACTCCAATTTCGTGAATTTCTCGTGTGTTTCGCGCTATTTCACTGATGGATGTGAGTTTTTAGTTCCCCAGACTCTCAAACATGAAATCTTTAAACTTGGCGTGAGCGGGAGTGTCCTTCATCTTCGACTGATGTATAGTGGAGCTCTATGTTTCAGCCTTTACTTTGCATGAGTAGGGATTCGCAGTGCCCAGGACTTTTGGCGCAGGGCCTTCTTTTTAATATTTAATTGGATAGTGAGATTGTACCACTGTCCGTGTTTGCTGCCATTACCATCATGAGGCAACCGGGCATCGCGCCGTTTTCACTGTACATAGAATACAATAATATTCACTTTTACTGCTAATAATCTAATCCATACACCTTTACAATTCGGATCGATTGGTGAGTCACTCCATACTGTTGATAATTTCTGGAGTCTGCTCGTGGCTCTATTCTGGTACCTTCTCCCTGAAAGGGAGAAACGTGTGACAATGGAATTTGCTCCGGTTTGGTGAACTGGATCTATGTATCTAGTTAACTTTGAAAGTGAACAAGGCAACCTCGACTACACAAAAGTAGGACCCCTCAGGCCACAAAAAATCTTTTCAGATTTGCCTGAGGTAGAACTTGGCGAAGTTAGCCATGGATTTTCCATACCCGTACTCTCCTGGCTTCCCTTCGTCAGCTTCAGGGAACTGAGTCGTACCCTCGGCTAGAAACTCCGGAATCTTCGCCTCCGTTGGCTCCTTCAGTACGCGGGCTCCTACTATTTCAGAGCACACCTAAACATAGCACAGAAGTGATTGGCTCTGATTGTTGGTTCGTTTCAGGCAGTGAGGCTCTGAGCCAAGACGAGAGCTTTGTTTATTATAAATATTACAAGTCTATTAATAACTCACAAGAAGAACGACGACGACTGAAAGCAGAGATCGAAACATGTTGAATGACTGGCCATTTCTCAGAACTGTTATTATATCCTATCCTGTAACTCTAATTTCTACGGTTTGTGCACACTATTTTGGATGCACCACCATCTCACATGATCCGCACACCTCCAAATATTCAATAGCTCTAATCCTTTTATAATTGCCTATTAACTGCAATTTGTGAAGGTTGAACAGTAATTAAGAATGAAAATGAGGTTTTAATTTGCCCACCCATATAGGTATGATATCGTCCCATCCAAATTTGTTGGTAAGCGGTGCAGCTAATCTGTGGGCAAACGGAGCAATGTTTATCCATAACCTAATTGGTGGGTTCCACGTGATTTTTCTAGAAACATTGCCAGCATTCGAGTACATAGAATTCATCATTGGAAAAGTACAGATAGGTATCCCACACAGAGAATTGCCATTTTATCGATTTCAAAAATTGTTTCCAAACTTGCTAAGGAGAGGATAAATTGTCAAATCCTTAAAACAGGTTATTTATTCATTTACTTGTTAAATATACCTAACGTTTGTGTCCCACCTATATGTGTTAGGTTATGTCCCGGTGTTGACCTCGAATATCGCAAATTTCTTCCTGTTCGAATATTCTAGAATTTGATTAAGATACACCAATGGACAATTTGTTTTGTGACTTTGGAACTAATTTCACTTTTGGATACGCCATTTTCTTCAAGTGCTACCAAACTGTTTTATCAATCTCGGAATAGAAATCTAAAATATTAATATAGAGATGGGAACATTGGCAAAATGGCTGCCCTAGATTATGGAAACTGGTGTTCAAAAAGTCCGCCTCCCGATATTTACTATTTTTACCACTTTTTTCGGCTTAGTTAAGTACAGTTTATTTGTGATTCATCGATACTACTGTTGCTCTCAATTTGACAACATCGCAAACTTTTCAGAATCGTCCAGTCAGCAGAGATTGAACGTTTGAGGATGCAGCTTGGCTACCACAATAGCTCCATAGTTGCAGAAGACATTCTACCACGATGCAATAAGATTATTTTGGTTATTTTTTATTTTAGATGTCATTCTCTTTATTCCTCCGATTGGATGGGATTTTTAAAAGGTTTTTGTTGCGGTTTTTTTTCGTGTGTGTTTCTTGTGCCTCCGAAGCAGTCTGTTGAACATAAAACTAGCGTTTTCAAGGGGATGGATCAGCAAGTTCACGGCTTTAGCGGAACGAAATAACAACTTTACAAGGTGGTCGAGAATTACCCGTGCAGAAAATTCTGCTATACAGGTAATTGCTAAAATAGTACAATGAGTTGAGGTTTCGATGACATCTCAATGATATTTCACTAATTGATAATTATTGGAAAGTTTTCGGAATGCTATATGCATATCTGTAGATAGGGACACGGGAGCTCGAAAACCAAAAGACATCACTTACCTAGTACTCGCAAAGAAAACTGATATTTCCTTCTGTGCCGGAGTTTTAGGAGAACAACCATCATGGTTTTCAGGGTGAGTAAACTGTTGTTCCAGGAATCAGGTCGGAAACGATAAGAAGAATCGGATGAAGAGAAAACAATGATACTGAGACGGTTTGAAATTAAAATTTTAGAGTTTATATGTATGGCAAAAAAATTCTTGTTACAAGCACGTGACGGCCATCTTACATTCCTCCCAGCGGCAGCACTACCATCTTCACCGCCTCTTGTATTCTATTCTGACTTCCTCTTTGCAAAATCCTCTTGTGTCACAACTTCGTACTCCTCCTTCGAATTGTCATTTCTGTAAGATATTCCGTCTCATCAACCTTCACGCTGACGTCGTTTGAAAGCTTCGTGTCTGGACAAGATGCCAGACACTTTTTGTTCACTAATGGCGATTAGTCCGTCCCCGACGCGACTTCATTCGCTGCGGTCAGGATTCCATTGAAGTGGTAGTTGGAACTCGTTAAGCCGGGACTTTTTTGTTTCTTTTCAGAGCTTTTGGAGCTGTGGCGAATACAATATGTAAGCAAAACATCTGCGGAACTGTTATGAACCAAAGGAAGGAAATTGCAATCGGGAACTCCTAATCTCTTTTGAAACAAATGGCAACCTTGCCTCTGCCTGAGGTATGTATCTCATTGCAGATATGGATGGACAAAGCAGAATTCTGATTGATGATTTTATGGTCAACTTCAGCTTGTTCCAAGAAAATCCTTCCATTTTTGGAAGAGCTATGTCTATTCAGTCGTCGGCGACTGATTGGTGCGTCGCAAGCGTGCAGTTTTTTCTGCAAAAGATCAGGAGCGCTTTGGTAATTACGTGGGAACGAGACCCGCACTCCAAGTCGTTCATCTGCTTTCGATCCGATCATACCCTCTTCGTACATAAAGTCCGATCTCGGCGTGTCTTCTTGGAATTCGCCGAGATTGAATTCATTTTTCTGGAGGTGGCTTTGCTGTGGCTTTCGTGTCCATCTCACCGCGAACTTGCCCATGAACTTGCTCTAACTTTTATTGATTCATCGTATTCTTAGTCCTTCCATTATCTAAATTCTCCGGACATTTTCGTTGTCTTATTCTTCATGTGTTGCTGAGAACTTGAATAAAACAAAGTTTTCTCTACCATTCGACTTACTCGAATTTCGAAAATTCGATTTCAAACAAGTCTATAGTGTGCGTGTATTTCGCGCGACACGAGCTTTCGGCATTGCATTTCTGCCGCGCTTGCATTTCGTTTTGCATTTTTTCGCCTCAATCGAACTTATTATTTGAATTCCGCGCGCATTGCGTTCCGTATTGCATTTTCTTTTGCATTTTTTTTTCGCAATACTTATGTTTTGAGTTATCTTTCAAATTCTTGTTCGAATATCGAGCTCATTGCATTTGCCATGACATTATTTTCTGCATTTTTTTTACAATAAACAAGCTTTGGATGATCTCTTCAAATTCTTGTTTGAATTAATTTTTTTTTAAAATTCCGCATTAGTTTTTTCACATTTTTTTCCGCAATGCATTATTTCATATCTTTATTGCTGAGGCTGTCAGCAGCAACTGGGCGAGGGCCCTTTTGTGAAAAGACAACTCGTCCACTAGAAGCTCAGGACACAGGTTGAGGTGTACACCTTTGAACATGGACCAAGGTGGAGCCACTGGGCAGCATCTACCTCTTCCAGCTTTAAACGTGGAACATAAGATTGTTGAAGAGGGAGGTCATAGATAGCGAACAATATTAAAGGACCCAGAGTAAACCATATTTACCGCCTTTTTCAAGAATCTTATGTTCCAAGTTTGAAGCTGGAAGGGGTAGGTGCTGCCCAGTGGCTCCACCTTGGTCCATGTTCAAGGGTGTACACCTTGACTTGTGTCCTGAGCTTCTAGTGGATGACTTATCTTTCCACAATAGGGCCCTCGCCTAGTTATTGTTGACAGCCTTAGCAATGAAGATACAAAATAATGCGTTGCGAAAAAAGGTGAAAAGACTAATGCGGAATCAATTCACACAAGAATTTGAAAAGATACTCCAAAACTTGTTTATCGCAAAAAATGCAGAAAATAATGTCATGGCAAATGCAATGGGCGCGAAATTCGAACAAGAATTTGAAAGATAACCCAAAACGTAAGTATTGCGAAAAAAATGCAAAAGAAAATGCAATGCGAAATGCAATGCGCGCGAAATTCAAACAGTAATTTCGATTGAGGCGAAGAAATGCAAAATGAAATGCAAGCGTGACAGAAATGCAATGCCCAAAGCTCGTGTCGCGCGAAATACACGCACACTATGGTTCGAATGTTTAGAGAAGGGAGATCAATTCAATCCTTCAGATGATAAGAAGACATTTATGGCATCTCTCCTTTTTTTTAACATTCAAATTCTTGGGGTCTAGAGCTAATAAATAATCGAATGAATTGAGTTACTCGATTTTCATACGGTCCAAGCAGTGGCGAACGCAGGGGAGGAGGGCGTCCCCCCGAGAATGGGTCGCCAAATTTTTGAAATTACTCATAAAAATCTTGTATTAATTTATTTTCAATTGTTCATTTTTATTACTATATTTTCATATAATTTTTGTTAGTTATTCATTATTATAAATAATATCTTTATTGATTATATTTTCCATCTGGGTCCCCAGAATTGCGAAGACTACACTTTTTTCCCACCCCTCCCCCCCCCCTCCCCCTTCCGCCCACTTTCTGCATCCGCTACTGGGTCCAAGGTATATATTCCACCGTTTCTTGCGCCTAGGGTTCTTTATGCGATCGCCCATCTCCCTGATCTTCTACAAACTACTCTTTTTCTGAAAGAAAATGTTACCAGCTGTGAATTATTTTTGATTATCACACTTTTACTTCTCTAACTGATATTCTGGGGAATTATGTATTTCCAGAAGAAATTTCCTCTTTGCATTCCTCCAACATCCTGGAAATTCAAATTTTCGGAAATACTGCCTATGAGAGCTCCCCATTTTCGCTGAAATCGTGCAACACCTCAATTAGGGAGTGATGGTAGATGATGCGAAAATCTCGTTTTGATTCTCTTCCTGCACCTATTTTCCGACAGCACACCTTTCAAACTTCCGCAGCAAAAACCACTGATGAAATTTCACAAAATTTCCAGTTCTGGATCTCGAGACGCCTACGTAGTCTACCTAGCAAACGCCCTAATGCGTCCGTCTAGCTTTTCCTTTTAAAGATTAACTCACAATTCGTTCTCTTTTTGTTTGGGATTCTCATGTTCTCTTTCAGTTTCATGATATCGATAGTGAGTCAGCATTCGTCGAAAACGTCCAACTATGCTCTCCTTCTCCTCGTGAGTTAGTACTTACTCATTCCTCTGATTTATTCACCTTTTTCGCTTATTCTTGCTCCTTCCTCTCCATTTTTTAATCAAAACTCTTTAGCTCCTGCCATTCTGCTTAGCTCAAGAACACCTGTGCCGATTGGAAAATCCGACATCCAGCGCCAGAAGAAATTTGATGTTGCACGACCATAACCTTTACAGGAGTAGGATAGCGCAGAGTCTTGCTGTACACTCGGGCAGTAGTCCATTACCAGGAGGATCGAATATTCGCAAAGTGGTCAGTTTTAATGGGCGAGAGGAACATGAGTCGAATAAGCGGTATTAGGAAAATTCTGTCTATCTGGGTGCAAAACACAAACATCCCTACTTTTTCTATTTTCTTAACATAGGCTTTTTATTTTTAATATTATTGCGTGTGTATCACCAAGAATTAAGTGGCAGTTGACTAATTTTCGAGAAGTTTTCTTTGGATTTCAATAGTAAGAATGTAAGATGGAAACTTCACAGCTTCTAGAGAATGCGCAAGAGATAAAAAGGAAAACTAAGTGTTTCCAAATTTCTCCGACGCTTTCCTTTTCCACTCTCAAGATCACCTAAATATTTCACCTGTACTATTCCCACTCTTTTATTTTATTCTCTGCCTTTCACCATGACTTAAACCCTTTCTTCTCTTTCCGTCACTAATCATGCGAACTTATTCCTCCTCTTTGGTCCCCATTCTATTTTTGCTAAGGCTTTCCAGTAACTTCTACTGCAGGCTACCCCATAATCTTTAGAAATCTATTTTTGCTTGTCATCAAGTTATACACATATACACACACGTGTCTTGCTCGAAAGCACTTTGAAGAAATTCAAGATACTTAAGCTCTCTGATATTTTGCCTATTGCAGATTATTCTCCCGTATTTGAGTTGTTTTTCAAAACTGTTATACCCATCTTGCTCCTTGGTAACCGGTCTAAAAGAAAGAGCTTTTTTTCGAAGTACGAAGGCGGCATTACAGAGACGGAGGCAAATTTTCTAGACCGCTGCTAAATGATGGGATGAAGAGGGAGGAAGGTGGCCACAACAGCGAGTTCCAGAGAGCGAGACAGAGAGAGACAGAGACATAGAGAGAGACTATCAGCCCCACCACCGACCCTACCTCAAAAAAAAAAGGAATTTCTGTGAAAATTGAACACAAGGGTGATGACGGATATCATCATACTCTTTTTACGCCGTAGTATCGATTTTGTTGATTTCATTAAATTTTTCCAAGTTTGGTTCATCACTCAGATCTCCCTGAAAACTGGCTTTCAGCGGTTTTCGATATAAAAATGATGATGAATACAGTGGACATTTTGCATCATAGCCTTCATTTTATTGGTTTTCTCCAAATACATAAGTTTCTGTTTAATAGGCTTGATTAATCTCACTACCTGGAAACTTGTGTAGTCTCTAACTTCCCTAGATTTCTCGTACAAATTGACCTTTTTTCCCAAAATGCTAATCGGCACCTGCAGAAATCACAGTGTGCAAGTTATCACAAGAGCACCATGTTTGGATAGAACGATAGAATCAATAAAATTGACATTCCGATGTAAAATGACTTTCATATTCGTAACAACACCAACACCCTTAAAGGCAAGGATCGAGCAAAATTTCATCCCCCAAGTTTCTGTTAGATTCGTAGCCCACGGCGACGCCTTGGGCGAAAACTATAGAAAAATCGCTGAAAAGGTCTCACAACGAACGCTTTCCATTGAGCAATTGCGGTACAGCGTTTGCGGGTCTGCGGCGTCCGTGCTTTCAAATAACGTTATAGGGCGCGCCTTACATGCTGTCTATTGTGGCGTCGTAGGAAAAAAAATCGTATTCGAAGGTGGTCCGTTTATTGGGATGAGAAGGGTTCCACGAAGTGTTCGTTGGGCTATATGTATCTGAGCGTCCTCTGTTGCTCGGTATGCACGCGCGCAGCCTTTGTCGGTTGGGGCGTGTTTTCCCACGGCTACCGTAATCCTAGGACGTTTTGTTCCATACCTAGCGATAGAGCTTATATCGAGGTTTCAAACTTGAGATACGTGATACACGTATGGTTTGGACTCTAGAGAGCAGAAAACCTGAGTGGACAAGATTTTGATGGGACCTTGCCTTTAAGTACACCTTTATGCATGTTTCCGAGTTTAGGGCCAGTAGTGGGGGCGGAGTGAATATAAACCTGGGTAATAGAAATTAGATGGAACACTAACTTTGACGATCAACCGTTGCCAGTAAAGCTTTTAGATTCTTATTCACTCATGTTTTCGTCCAGGTATGGAGTTGTGAACTAGAGGAGCTGGCATCTGCAGCTGTGAGAGGTTGTCCAACAAAGCGGGCGCCCAACAACACTTACGGTCAAAACTACGAATTGTCTGTTTATTGCTACTTCCACGATTTTGGGAGACTCTCCTAATGATTATGGATATTGCAGCATCGAAACCGAAGACGTCTTTGACCTGGATAACCCGTACCCATTGGCACTGGAGAGATGGGTATCGCCGATAATGAGCAAACATTTTCGGAACGAAGCGGTGACATTTAACGGGGATAAGGATCTCCAGTCATTCGCAAATGTTAATTCCATGCTCCTCATTCTTATTCTCCTTCTGAAATCCAGGTTTCTAGATGATTCGTGCAAACACCACCAGCATCGGTTGTTCCCAGTCTAGGTGCGGTTCTTTTGCGGCAATCGCTTGCTTCTACGACTCGCCGTAAGTCTTTGTTAAAGCACGTCCACTGGATAAGGCATAGAAATCCGATACATCTACAATATTATGGCATAGAAATGTGAAAAGAAGGCTCAAAAGTGGCGGGAAAGTCGTGTGACTCGCCCAATTTTCAGCCTTCTTTTCAAATTTCTATGCCATAATATTGTAGATGTATCGGATTTCTATGCCTTATCCAGTGGACGTGCTTTAACAAAGACTTACGGCGAGTCGTAGAAGCAAGCGATTGCCGCA
>KN727149.1:20317-30434 GCA_000816745.1 Ancylostoma duodenale
AATAACGCTTCAAGACGACATTGCTTGTTATTTAGTCGATAATGAAATGGTGGTGGCCAATACGAAAACAGTATGGCGTCATGGGAAAGATGGTGACATTCAAGGAGAAGCACCAAGGACAACCTATCAGTCAATTCGCACAGGTTTGTTTTTTGTGGGAACACAAGATACCCAACAATTCTGAAATTTCAGATCTCTTGGGCTGAAACTCACGAAGTTGGCTGCGGAGTGGTGAAGTGTGGTGATGTATACAGTGTGGTTTGCCGATACATTCCAAGGTAATATTAACAACTTTTACGTCGTTCTTACTTATAAGGTAATCCAGGTCACAGCAAAGCCCTAGACATCCAACCAAATTCAATGTGAAATTACTATGATTTGATCTGAAGTGCTTATTTGGTTCGGTCGGTTATTTGAAGCAAGCTGAAAATAAAATAAAACTAAAATCTGGTACTATTTGACTAGTTCTGTCGCGAAAATTCCAAAACCTATTTTTTCACGAGAATAATGCTTAAATTGTACGGTGGGGCCCCGTTTGTACTGTAACGCTAGGGATACTGTAAGGAATAAGCCGAAAATGCCAGTCATGTTCAGGAAGCGACCGTGTGCTGGCAAATGATGTTGATACTTGTTATCTGCAAATCAAATAATCCCACCGTGCAAAGCTCTGGAAAATTCCGCGATGCTGCTTTTACAATATAACTGTAGAGTGTAACTCTTTGAGGACTTGAAACTGTGAGTTGGAGATCTCTGAACAAGTTGAATAGAGCTTAAAACCCTTTGTGTGCATTCCACAAATAATTGGGTTTCCGTTCTGCGTCCTTTTCATTCCTCTTTCTATTCATTCACAACCAATAACCTACGAGTTTTTCAGTGGGAACCATCTCCACCACGTGCTCTATACAGTGGGAGTTCCATGCACAGAGTGCCCGTCGGACATGATATGCGAGCACGAGACAGGACTGTGTATGCAACAACGCGAGTACAGTGCAGCGCCCGAACATCTACCGCTGTGGGCAGTTCTGTTGTTTGTTTTATGTGCCAGTGTTATGCATTTGTCTATCATACCATGACCAACGTCTTCAATTTTGCTTTAGCTCGTGGCTCGCTGCTTTGGTGTATGTAGGTGATTTATTTTAGCACATGAATTCTAATTATTTTTATTGTACAAAAAAATCTCACTACTTTCATGGGCTAGCAGGTACTAGACCTTCTAAGCAGTGGAAGAATTGTAGGGATATTCATCTGTATATATAAAAGTGAAAGTTTGTCTGTTTGTTTATGTATTTGTTATCATTTTCACTATTTTTGTCCGGTGATAGGTGAGGGCATGTCTTTTAGGGTTCCTCAATACGCTGAACACGAATACGGTAGTCAATTTGCGCGATAATAACGATCTATTGATCTATTCATTCTTTTTTTTTCATTTTCGCTCTTGAACGGTAAGAACATGTCTACTGAGATTTTTCATTTTCGCTCTTGGGCGGGTAAGGACATGTCTACTGAGATTCTCCAGAATGAGTATAATGCAATGTATACTAGGGGGCGTGCGTCAGACGCACGCACTCATTTGCGACGGAATTCCCATCAAGTCAACGTCAACGCCAACGTCAACTCGGCATGTGCACCCTCAATGAGAAGAACATGCAGCTTCCGCGAGGCCGTAAACCCATACGTCTGAGCTGCGTCAGCGATGCGGCTCGCCCTATCATTCATCACAGAGCCGCACGCGCGTAAAACGCACGCACCTAGTATAAATTGCTCTTATGACAACCACTGCGCACGTTCTTCGCTAACATGCGAGTGTAAAACAGGTCACCGAGATTAGATAAGGTAATGACCACACAATTGTGAGCATTTCGAATAAATTCATAGGTATTACTTGTTTCCCGCATCACTGTGAAAAAGTCACTGGTACTAGCGAGAGCCGAGTATACCGTCTAATTTACGATAAACCTTAATAGCTCGAGTATATTGTATTCACAAGAGAAAGCGTCGCCCTACGGAGATTTTCCTCTGTTTCTAAGGTCCCCACTACTCACCAGTAGTTGAAAGGTTTTTCTGAGAACTTCAGAGAAATTTATAGAACAATTCATACCGAACCCGTACCGATGAACAAAAATATTACTATGTGATATCATTTCTATTAAGTACTATGTATATAAGTGCCAGTTTAATGAGGTCAAAAACTGCAATTATTAACGACCAGCTTACTTTAAAAGAATAAACTCTTTAAAATGCTCTCTTCGAGGACTTTCTGCGATTCCAATAAAAGAAAAGAGAAGAAAGGGAGTTATCCCACGGTCATTTCTCAGGACACATGGACTTTATTCGACTTCGTGACATCATTTTGTCCGAACATACCATGGGAAACAGAGCGATGGGGTAGCAACAGATGATTTTCGCTCACAAAGTGGTTCAAGAGGTTTTTTTTCTAGTTCGGCAAAGGTCTCATGGCAAACATGGGATAGACAGCGTTTTTCTGTTGTTTTTTTAGGATTTTTGTCCCTAAAGTCATGTGCTCTGCTCTTGGGCCATGCGCGTAGCATACTCGCAGTGCTGTTTTCATAATTCACCACACGCCCTATAAGTGAGCAACGAGTAAAAGTGAAGCTTTCAAATTTCGGTTGGATGCACACACAACACCAGAATATCAGAAGTACCGGACTCAGCGAAAGTGCAGAGCTTGCAGATTCTACTGCGGAAAGTGCACAAGTCCAAGTCTGGCGGTGCATTAGCATCAGGTACATTTGCTCGGTAACCAACCAGTTGGTAATTCTTCCCTCTTTTTCTGCGATGCTGGCCGCAACAAAAACCGGTAGAAATATCCCATGTAAGCTGAGCTGAGCTCACATTGCAGGTCACTTCAGAGGCCAGCCAGCTCTCCTTCGTGTAACTAGCATGGTATGCTCTTCCCACTTAGGAAACAGCCATGACCACGTCACAACGCAGCTGAGAAGTTAGGTTCAGTTGGAGGCGGAAATAGTGTAGAAGGTGGGGAAGGGTACTCAATCCGCGCAAAACCGAAGCGACATACACAATCAAGTCGATGGATTCAGTGACAGAATAATAGTTTATCTCTGAATGAGGTCGTCTCGAAGGGGCTTGATTGCCACTTCTTTATTATCTACTCTTTAAATACTCTTTGTCACATCAACACGACATACGTAAGTCGCGATTCTGCATGGAGAGTTCGGCAGAGTTCTTACACCGTCAGCAACTTCCTTCGGCCAACGACGATCTCGCCTAACGGGCGGCGTTATGTGGCATGGGAGAGGATTCAGCATAGTAAAAGGCTCTTCATAGCTGCTCCTGTTCGTGAAGAAAGAAGCATTTGCGTAGCTCAACCTGTCCTCCTAGAACTCTGACATCGGACAAGTTAATGAATAGACTGCTCCGGTGCCACTCTTGCGCAGACGTTGACAGTAGTGATGTCGCACGAATCCGCCGATTGTTCTGGCTCACGGCCCACGGTCTGTGATGATGGTGGGAGAGTGTACTGGAGAGAGCGGTGGAGCACCAACCGCTCAGTATGACACCCGGAGGATGACTGCCAGTTAAGGTACATGAATCGATGATCACTGAGAACTCATATCGTCCTATTATGACCACAGCTCAACTGAAAGCCTCCCTCATGAAATCAGCTTACCGCAAAGATTACTACGGAGGCAGATCCTTCGAACTGCCAGATAGCTAAGCAAGTATATGAACACCTCGAAAGCAACATCTATAGATGCTCTTGCGGTTGTAAAGAAGAATCCAGCCAGGGTATAGCCGGCAGTTAAATCAGATTTTCTCATTAGGTATGATCCAGCTTTTCGTGTATATGTCTGTAGATTCCATTGTTACTGTTAATGCGCAGTTCCCACGCACTCAGATTTCGTGAAAGTAACTGTGCCCTTGTAAGTTCTTCTTCGGAACCAATGTTTACTTGTTACTTACTTGTTACTTGCAGCCCATAATCTTTCTTTTTATTCTTGGGGAGTAGGTCCTCCAGCCCCCTTTTCCATTCTCACCGGTCGTTGGCTACATATTGCCATGATCAATGCAATTAATGCAATTAAACGGCTATCCGACCATACTTGTTTGTGATGTTCCTTACGGAAATTCAATCTAAAAAAACGATTTTCAAAGTTTTTTTTCTCTCGGAGCTCGCTTTTTTTTAGAAAATCATTTCCGAAAGGACGAAGAATTGAAGCCATAGATGTTTCCTCCTTCTCATCACCTGATGAGAGAAGAATATACTTTCAGGCATAAAAATCTGACCAACAAATTTATTCACAAAATATAGCTAAGCAAGATCTTATTTACACCGTTTCACAACGAGTTCTTTATTAACGAGATCAACTTTGAAACGAATGATGGCTATGGACGAGGTTTCTTCGCTCAGTAGTCGTAGAGGTGATCTGAAACAATGTGTTTTATTGTGGAATACATTCCTGCTCTCTTTATGGCAGCAATTCTGTGCTCTGAACAGATGGTGCTGTTAAAAATAACAATTTGTTCCCAGTTACTCAGCAAGGATCTTGACTTCTGGTAGCTTTTACAGTATATAACTAGAAGACGAGGTAGTCCTTATTCTATAACATGTTTTGATCGAAAATCTGTTTCTTAGTGAGCAGTTAAGCATGTGTGTTCACACCTACAGATCAAATATCGTGAAACACGTAATAATACACAATTTTCGGTAAGTTCAGCTGCTTACACCTAATACGCATGTTAATAAAGAGTCTAACATTGGTAGCGATCTATCGTAGTTCAGACCCCGTATGCATCATAGAGATTATCCAGGGTAAACGTGTTAATACCACACAATACTTTGCCTTTAGTTGGTTTGGGCGCCAACACGTTTACCCTGGATAATCTCAATGATGAAAACCAGGCAATTTCAATTATGCATCAGGGTTCGGCCTTGATGTCATTGAAATTACCCATGGTAAGCATACATATAATCGTACCCAAATTCTTCCTCTAATCTTGCACCCATCAATATTTTACCCATAAATGACTATGTCTATACCCGCTTATTACTTATTGGTATAAGATTACCCGTCCTTAAGCTTGGTGTGTCAGGGCCCAGAAGGTTCCAGAAAGCAAGGAGAGTTGATTTTGTCTAGTCAACTACTTTGAACACTACGGAAACAAATGAAAGTACATGTAGATGGAGAATTTTCAAACTAACCGTCATCCATTCGAACTGAGCGGATCTTCTTCTTGATCATTCGCTGCCTGAATGGATCAGTGAATCGTGAATTCAGTCCAATGAGGTTTAGAAGTCGACCACGCTTGACGGCTGTGATTTCGTTGGCCTAGAAAGGATCTTATAAGGATTCGCTTAGATGAATATGTGATGTTTTTAACTGTTACTGTAGAAACAAAATAATTGCAATTGTCCCAAAGCAGGCGCTCTAATGTTTCCTACGTTTCAGTCCGTATCTATTCATAGATATTGGCCTGAAACGTAGGAAACATTATCTATTCATTTAACGAAAGTAGAATATTTAATGCTCTTTTTTCAGGGGTGGAGGGAGATCCGGTCCGATCATCCACTCCTTGCTTTGGCGGAGTTCTACTGGATCTCCTTTGAAAAAAGTGAAGAGGGGGAGGCCTTGAGTAGTCCGTTATGCGCCCACGACCCATGACTGATAGAAAATGTGCAGCTACATTAAAATTTTGGACCTCCTGTACATACTGGGAATTACTGAGTGAAAAATTCCCGTAAATGATCCCTGTTTAGTCTCAGACATATGTATATAGGCACTGATGCAGGGAGTATTTATAGCAAAGAATGACGACTTCAGACTGTTTGCAAGGTTTTTTCACCTGGTAACCTGTTTTCCATAATAAAAAAGAAAATCTGGCCAGTGATTTCTGCAACATGGAGAAATCCTTAGATATACAATACCTCAACTTCCATTAAACAGAATAATTACCTAACAAATCTCAATTTGACTCGTATTCTCACAGTTTAAGGAACAGTCCTATGTAATTTTTATGAGGATGGGTAAAGTGTCAGCAGTACCATGAGGAAGCTAACAATGTGCATTTTTTTCAGTTTTCAGCTCTCATCCGCACAAACAAACACTACAGCGCTGGGTATACTGCTCAAATATTCCTGTCAAAATGAGAGATAGGTACTTTCGAGGACAATACGACCATGAGAAAAACTGCTATGGTCATCCAGAAATGTCGACAACATAATAAATGACGTGATGCAAACTGAATTTGCTGGACTAAGAACAGACAATGGTCTGATGACGTCACGCATATTAATGCTCCAAAAAACACATTACGAGATTAACATAGATTACGACTGTTGCAAAAACTCTCCATTTGGAGTAACATTCGTAGAATTTGATGGTTGTGCTGATTGACCCATTGCACTTAGTACGCTACATTTTGCAGGGACTAGAAATCAGCAATGTTAGGGTGGATAAAATTTCAATCCAGAAACAGATCTGCAGGGTTGAAATGCCCATTTTTTCGTTGTTTTCTTTTCTTCTTGAGAGTGTTAGAAGTAAACAAAAGATTTCCTTGTTTCATGTTGCTGTGCTTCAAAGCTAGGGAGAACATATCTTTTGTCCAGGATCACTACTTCAATTCAAATTTAGGAGTCGCTTTCTCCTGAGTTTTTTTTTTCGCTCTTTTCTCCAATATGTACACTATTTTCTTCTCCTTCTCATTGTTTCTGCAGTTGCAAATGCAAAACCTGTTCTCCTAAGGCGAACTCTATGTACATAAATGTAATCGATAAAAAAATATCTTTTCAGGTTCTTTAATTTGTAGTTCCTCTCGATAACCGATGGAAAGAGGGAGTAGGAGCAAGGAACCCATCAACAACTTTCCCGAAACTACATACATTATAAAGTACAGGGAGTAATGGTTTCTAGTGAAGTAGCTCAGTCATATGACTCAATTTTTCTACTTCTTTGGATTCGTTGTTTCCTCATGGATCAAATTGTCGGATTTTTTACCTTCCATGCCCTCTTCCTCACAAGGTCACTCCCTTCCCCTTCACTGCCCTTAGGAGAGGTTTTGCTTCCTCCACTGATTCTTCAAAATTTCGATGGGGTTCTAAATTTTAAACGAACTATGGATTCCCTTTTGTGGAGTTCGTATTTCGCTAAAGACGGACAGGCTCTCCATTGGAAAGGTAAATGTACTGAAAAATAGTGAGTATTGCCATAATATACACAAAACAACCAAAGTAATGTAGCCTAATTGCCCTATCCGTTCTCTAGCCACATACGGGAAATTATTCAATGAAGTCATTTGCTACCAGATACTTTTTAAGGGAATTGCGTCAGTATTTCTGCAGTAACAAACAGTAAATGACGCAGATGTACATAATTCCTCGTGGGATACTTTCTTTAGAGTTTAATTTTAGCTTGAGAAGTTTAATTAAACTCTGGATATGTACGCACCTACGCGTTGCCTATTCTGGCAACATGGCGTGCAACAGCTCATTGACCACACTGTGACCTTTATAAAAGACACGGAGTCGAAGTCTGCGTTTTTTGCAGATCGTGTGAGTTTTCACAGGCTCACACTCTATAAAAAGATGAGAGCGAACCCAGCGGACAAGAATAATTTTTGCACTATTTTTGCAGAAAACTTGTTTTGCTCTTGAACCCTTGATTGAGCAGGATCCCATGGGTACATGTTTTCCACGTACATATGTTCCCATAATAGTGCTCTCCCTTAAATGGCAACATCACGAGCACGTGGCGTTAGAATTAGCTAAATTAACGGGGGAATTAGTTGAGCGGCATTAAAATTATTGCTAATACAAAAAAACTATGCTCATTTGCTGAACACCCAGTAGAACCACTTAAATTTATGGGACTTTTTCAATCTGAAGCACTGTGCCAGGGTTTAGAACCAATAGAAAAGTACTGGCAAGGTGAAAGAGCGAGAGATTCCTGCACTTTTTCCTTGAGATTAGTGAGGATCCGTGTTCTTTCTATGATGTTGTATTTCTTTCCCTTCCATGATAAAACACGGATGATGAAGAGAAATTACTATGAAAACTCTCGCGTTTTGCTCGAGTTTTTTTTAATCCTTTTTGGGAAATTACTACTTGTCTGTGCGCCAGGCAGCAAAGGTTTAGTTTTAGGAGTGTTCCCTGACGGAATCGCAAGAATCATTCGCGAGAACTGGTCCCCGTCAGGGGACAAGGAGATCACCCCATTTCTCACCCTCTCTTTTTTTCTCTCTCTCTCTCTTTGTCTTTCCCTCTTGATGGCACAGTGCACCGTTTTGAACTTCCTCACACGAGATGCGCTCCCCAGAGAGAAGGACGAGAGGGAGAACCCAGCAAAATAAAGGAGTTATCTGATAAACTATTTGAATTTTTCTATTGTTATATGTAGTAAAAAACTATCCTTTGTTACTTCGATTCAAAATTCGTTTTTGATGCTTTTTTTGGAATTTCGTGCAGACGGGTCCTATCTTCGGCTAAGACCACATATGTTCTGCCCCCTCCCTCTCTGAAACCATCAGATCGAACGCAGAATACGTGCTGCAGCTGCACAAAATGTTCCTAAAGTTGAACTTTAGGACTTCGATCATATTAGGTTTAGAGGTGTTTCCTACTAAAATTTGCAGCAACTAATGTTAAGAAAAAGCTCAGTTCATTAAATTAAATCCCACGGGAATAGCATACAAATTTCACTAAGTTTTATGTATTCATTATCGAAAGTGCAGTCTAATTAGCATTTAAGCGCCGCAAATGAAATGAACTGTCTAGACTTCGATCCTTCCTTGAATTTATAGAAATGTCACCCACTCATGGTGAGCGAGAACGTTTATCCAATTACGAGAAATGTCAGGTGACCAGCTCGGTACCACAGGTACCTTCTGCACAGAATAAAAACCAACGTTGCGTCAACCCACAACCGTCCTAGAGCCAAGAGTCGAACAGTGAAAAAAAAAGAGTGAAAAGAGCCTGACGTCGCTTTTTGTACCTGATTTCGTGCAGCTCTACAAAAGGAAGCCTATGGACTGACATTTTGCAACGGCGCAGCTACATATTTAAATATTGTTAGCTGAAGCATCGTTGGGTGAACAAGTGTGTGGTCGTACGATCCATTTTTCATAACATTTTCAATGAAACTTATGAGAGTCGCAGAATAATTTTAGAAAAAAACGTAGACAACATGGAAAGGAGAAATTCGCTACAACATTCATACAAAACATAAGGTCATCCATCCAGTCGCCTCGCGGACCTATGGACCAGGTATGGTCTAGGATCGCGCGTGCAGCTCAACACCTGTTAGACATGCTCAAACAGGAATCAAGAGCAGTTGTTGAAATGAAGTGTGTGGATGCGCAGACAATCAGAGTGCCACTCTGCATGTGGTGTTGCGCTTGCCGCGTGTCACATCCAATGAAATATCCTGTGCATAGTACAAAGCACACACACGCAATATTTCGAACTTAATGTGACTATATATGTATACGTAGAAAGAACTTATTTTGTATACTAAGAAAGATAATGTGACTCCATTCCCCATTTGTGAATTGGAGTCACATTGTCTTTCTGGATATACCCAAGTAATTTTTTTTCACTTGCATCGGCAGTACCTAATTCTGGTGCCGCGCAGCTCCTTTGAACTCCCCTCAATTTCATGCTCATGGAGAGGGGTAACCACTCAGGAAACCGCGTTTTTGCATTGCTATGCATAGATTATGCATGAAAATCGTGGGATTTTCGTGAGATTTGCAGCGGATTTGCATTCGATTTGGGTGCGAATGGGTTCTGTATGGATGTGCATGGCTTTTGCATGGACTTGTCCATTGCTGGCATACAACTATTAATTCCCAAAAAAACCGTGTTTTCACCAAGCGCGCATGTCTTAATCCTGTGATTTGCATCTTTCAATCTCACGCAAAACACGATTTCTAAGTTTCCTGAGCAGAGAGCTCGAGATAATATTGTTTGATTTTCAATCTCTGAACTGAAACGAATCACTCACATCACCGCGCCATTGTATCTCTTCGGGATCTTGGAATCCATATAATAATTGTTTCTCGAGACCATACAATGGCTGACACATAACAGCGGCCAACAAAGCAAACAACCAAACAAGAATATGCATCTGAAATCGATCGATTT
>KN727150.1:15007-30069 GCA_000816745.1 Ancylostoma duodenale
TTAAAACAAAAGTTTATCCTGTAGCGGTTAACGATAAACGTCGGTTAACGAGAGCTGTGGTGCCGTCGGTGCAATGACAATTGACGTTCCTTGTATACATAAGATGATACTTAACATCTAAGAGTTCAGCAGATTTTATTTTTAGTTCATATAGAGAAACTTCTTGCAACTTTTAGTTCGAAAATACTCGTAGCATCGTTATGGTGTTGCTGTGAACACGGCCAGCTAGAGTCGGGTTCATTTTTTTTTGGCGTGATTATTTAACAGTTTTGAGCTACACTAATATGAACGGGCTGCGTGCATTTGTAAATGCATACGAAAATTCCATTATTCTATTGATGTAGCAGTAGTGCGACAGTTCATACAAAGCATATACTTTGTGAACATGCGCTTGCCTGGAATATCTATAAGCACTATTTTAACTTACTCTCGCTAGGAAATTTCTCCCTTTTGTACGAATGGTTTTGCAAGGTTCGACATCCTTTTCTCTCATCATACATTCTTTTAATTCCTATTCTTTTCTCGCTTACTTAATGACGAAACGACTCAATAGCTTCCTGTTCTCTCACCTTTACTCAACCTTCTGTTGAACATTTTATTTTCTGCGAAGGAACATCACTTGCTGTGTCTTCCTGCTATAGAATACTCCTTGTATCCTTTGACGAAACACTTCTGCACTACGATTTTCAAGTTATGTCGAGTTAGCCTTTCCCGAATCTTGCCCTACTTGAAGAAAATTTACGTGTAAAACTATTTGTATAGTGAATTTTGAGTAGGGCAACACGTCTCCCCACTCATTCCTTGTCTGAGTCATACTTCTCTTCCGCTCTAATATTCGATTCTCGATGATTATTAAATGTTGACTGTGTCGCTCCCACAACTTCAGGGTTCATTCGCTTTTTTTGCTAGTAGGATTTCCTTTTTTTATCGTTTTTGATGTATCGTTCAACCGTCGTTCACTGCGCGTTTCGTAGGTTCATATTCTGTGTTTTTACTTATTTGCTAGCTCTTCAGGGTAATGACGGCTGAAACGGGATTCTTCCGGGGGAAATCCCTGGGAGCGACGTCGTTGCTGACTTTCGCTATATTGTCGCTTGCGTGGTTTGTCGGATTCGCCTCCAGACTCTTTGCCATCGTCCGTTTCGAGTCTATCATCCACGAATTCGATCCATGGTATGTGGCAGTGTCGAGCCTTCTTTTATTACTTGTTTTAAGACTTTTTTAAATTTGATTAATACATATACAACTCTAGGTTCAACTATCGCGCCACCCATCACATGGTCGAGAATGGATTTTATAACTTCTTGAATTGGTTTGATGAGAGGGCGTGGTATCCTCTGGGAAGAATTGTTGGAGGAACTGTGAGTGATATCCGCAGATTTCGCTCTGAAATTATAGCATTCTTCAGCTGCTGGATGTTTCAGGTGTATCCTGGGCTGATGGTCACATCTGGCCTAATTCACTGGGTTCTGGATACACTTAACTTCCACGTCCATATCAGGTAACCAGTGACTAGGAGTTTCTGTACTGCTGGCTTTTTTGTTCAGTAACAATTTCGTCATTTGTCACAGCTTGCCACAGCCAAGTTTTCTCATATTTATAAGAGCTTTTATTTTTTTTTTGGAAATTAGCTCACCTGAAATTTCGAAGCTAGTTCCATTTTTGATGGATACAACAACATTATTCTCTATTCTTTCTCCTGGATAATGTGCGCATATCCTCGTATTGTTGCCCTTTTTAGAGAGATTTGTGTATTCCTTGCTCCAACTTTTTCTGGCCTGACTGCTATCGCCACCTATCTGCTCACAAAGGAGCTGTGGTCTGCTGGGGCTGGTGAGTTATTGCTTCCGTTGAGAGGCTGATGCACTGGAATAAACACAAATAGCTTTCAGGGATCTTCCAACATCAAATACATTGTTTATTTAGGTTTGTTTGCTGCGTGTTTCATTGCTATTTCACCTGGATACACAAGTCGATCAGTAGCTGGTTCCTACGATAACGAGGGTATCGCCATCTTTGCGCTTCAGGTTTGCCATTGGATTTAACTTTCATTTCCCAATATGAAATTATCCATGTAAAGAACTTCTGTAAAGCTATGCTGCTAATTAATGTTTTAAAACCATTGGCAAATGAGTCAAAGGGTTGGGGTAGGTTTCGAATTTGGTGTTACTCAATTTCATTCTAAAATATTCTAATTGCGCATACGACGTTCACCCGGCCGGACTGTCCGTATTCTTCGCCTGATTTAGGTCGAATAAGTGATTTTTCGTGTGTAATATCTACAAGATTATGAACCCATCGTATAGCAGACTTCAAAAAGTGTTTTAAAAATGTTTTTGGGTGTTTTTGGGCCTCGTTACCAATCGTTACTTGCTTTTATTGTGATCACTTAATCTTTACGTTAGTTATCTCTGTCATCCTTTTGTCCGAAATTTCCTGACCATTTATTTTTACCTAGTGAAGATTGGAGGTCCTTAAGTGTGCTTTTCAGTTCACCTACTACCTCTGGGTGAAATCGCTGAAGACTGGTTCGGTAATGTGGGCATCTTTCTGTGCCCTCTCATACTTCTACATGGTGTCAGCTTGGGGAGGATACGTCTTCATCATTAACCTCATTCCTCTACATGTCCTGGCTCTTATAGTAATTGGTGAGCGCTTATACATGAATAGAGACTTTGCTGGTTTCCGCTCTTAGCTAAAACTGTGTTTAGGTCGCTATTCTTCGCGTCTCTTCGTCGCATACACCACCTTTTACTGTCTCGCCACTGTATTATCCATGCAGATTCCATTTGTTGGATTCCAGCCTGTGCGAACTTCTGAGCACATGCCGGCATTTGGAGTTTTTGGGCTGCTTCAGGTGACGTTTGGTTTTTCGAAGTATAATTTTAATACTAAAAATGCTGTATACTATTTGTATCAAAATAATGGCGATTTTAGATTGTTGCTGCAATGCAATATGCTCGTGCGCGAATCTCACGTCAGCAATTCATGACCCTATTTGTGGGAGGATTGACTTTCTTTGGAATTCTAGCTGTAGTTGTCTACTTTGGACTGGTCTGGGGAGGTAAGAGCTGACTACATCATTCTTGATTAGTTTGACGAAGCAAGGGATTACATGTAATGAGTTTAAAAAGTAGTATTTCTTGCAGTCATTTTTCTTCTTCAAATCTTTTCCTTGATTTCAGGCTATGTTGCTCCTTTCTCTGGTCGTTTCTACTCACTTTGGGATACCGGTTATGCCAAGGTTAATTTGATAATTTTTGCTCTTATTTTGTACCGGTTTATTGTCTCAATTCTCTCTTTAGATCCACATTCCAATCATTGCATCGGTGTCCGAACATCAGCCCACCACATGGGTGTCTTTCTTCTTTGATCTACATATTACTGCAGCAGTCTTCCCTGTTGGATTGTGGTACTGCGTGAAGAATGTGAATGATGAGCGTGTGTTCAGTGAGTTTTGATAAAGCTTTTTTTCTCAATGTAGCAGAGCATGCTTTTTTGGCTTTGCTACTGAGACTCTTGCAGATTTCCTTCTTGAACTCAGCTAATGCTTTTTCCAGTTATTCTGTACGCAGTCTCGGCTGTATATTTTGCTGGCGTAATGGTTCGACTTATGTTGACGCTTACTCCAGCTGTCTGTGTCCTTTCTGGAATCGCGTTCTCCTTCACATTTGAAAAGTAGGTCCAATCCATCCCTTCCGTTCACATAATAATTTATCTGTTTACTTTCATTCGCAATCTTCTTCAGCTTCGATATTTTTATTTACAATATGCTAGGTGAAGTCTGCTGGCTAATTTGATGTCTTTTTTTCTAGACGCTGTATTTTTAAAGTATTGGACCCAGTGCTCTACCATAGAAATAATTTAGATGTTCACTTTTTTGAATTTTTCTATGGCTTCGAAATCCTTCCTCAATTTTCCCTCGTCGTTTTGGCTCAATTTTTCATGCGCTCCTTTCCTTTAGGTACCTGCGCGATGACGAGAAGTCTTCTACGAAATCCGATTCGGATCGTCAGATGTACGACAAGGTCACAAAGAAAGGAAAGGTAGACCTGGGTGTTCGTGCTGTTGGTGTGAGTGCTGTGACGTCGTCGTTCTTTTCCGTCTGTCCGTTTGCGTTTTGTTTGTGTCCGCACCAGAAAAGTATATAATCGTCTTTTCTGTGTATTTGGTCACTCGTAATTCAAAATACAAAATTTTGCTCATATTCTTGTGCCTTTTATTTGGAAATGTTTGTTATCATTTTCGTAGGACTCTGTGTTGCAAATCCTATCGTTTCTAAAATACCATTTCAACTGTTTAGACTGCTGCTGCATCTGAAACAGCTGAAGATGGGGTTGGTGTGAACTCCAGATCGTTGGTCAGCGTTGTTCTGGTATTGTTCCTCCTTATGTTTGTTGTACATGCCACATACGTCACAAGTAACGCCTATTCGCATCCATCTGTTGTGCTCCAAAGCTCCAACAGTCATGGGTAAGCTGTTCTTCCAGCTCCATTTTTTTAATTGTGTGAGGAAAATTTAAGCAATCTATTTAGTGATCGTATCATTATGGATGATTTCCGTGAAGCATACCATTGGTTGCGTGAGAATACTGCTGACGATGCCCGAATCATGTCTTGGTGGGACTACGGATATCAAATCGCTGGAATGGCCAACAGAACAACTCTTGTCGATAACAATACATGGAACAATTCGCATATCGCGTTGGTAAGGTTTTTCTGTTAGCTTTCTGGATTTTCTGCAAAGTTTCCTTGAAATCCACATTCTTTCCTGTCTGTATTTTTGAAACACCACATTTAGTGATTCATTTCACTCTGTGTTATAGGTTGGAAAAGCCATGTCATCTAACGAGTCAGCTGCATACGAAATCATGCGGGAATTAGATGTTGACTATGTTCTCGTAATTTTCGGAGGAGTCATAGGATATTCTGGAGACGATATCAACAAGTTCTTGTGGATGGTTCGAATCGCTGAAGGAGAGCATCCGAAGGAAATCAAGGTTTCAGTTCTAAATCCACTCCTCAGTTGTGTTTTTTTTCTCACTTCTTCTCGCTGAGAGCCTTTCTTCTTTCGCTCCATCAAAAAAAAAAAAGATAATAAAGAAAAACAACGTATAGCTCTCTCTATATCCCACGTGGAGTGTAGTACTTTGCATCGCCATTGTGCAGGCGACTTCGATTTTGATATACGCACATCATCGGTGAATCATGCAACAGCAACGAAAGTAGTATTTTCTATTCCCAGCGTCTTCTTTCGAGTTTTCACTGCTCAAACAAATTTTTTTTCCATATATTCTGGTCATACTGAGGTTCCGTGTTTGTTATGAATAGCGGACTGAAAATATTTCATCCTTCATGATTTGTTTCTAGGAAGCGAACTATTTCACGGACTCCGGCGAGTACAGTGTGGGACCTCATGCTTCTGACATCATGTTGAACTGTATGATGTACAAGATGTCTTATTATCGCTTTGCTGAAGTACGAATGGGTTACAATCAGGATGGATTTGACAGGACGAGAGGATATGTGATAGGAAAGAAGGTAAGAGCAGTTTTTCATTCGAGGCAAGCAATTTGTGAAGAAACTATTGTGCAGGATATCACGCTGGAGCATATCGAAGAAGCATACACGTCAGAGAATTGGCTAGTACGAATCTACAAAGTGAAGAAGCCGGAGAATCGGCCGACGATCAAGAAGAGCGAGAGGCAGGTCAGATTGGAGAGCAAGAGAGTCGCAAAGGTATAATTTTAGTAGTTGCTTTCTGGATTTCTAGGAAGTCAGTGCTGTGATTCAGGGAAAGAATAAGCGGGGAGTGCTCCGTAATCGCCCTGTGGTGGTGAAAGGTACGAAACTCGCGGCGTGAACTCACTGATGATATCGAGCTATATGTCGTCGCTGCCTTCCTAATGCGGTTGTTGTTGTTGTCGTGTATTCCAGAATGTGCGGGAATATCCAATGCTTCTGGTAGAGTCATACGTTGTCCAACTCGTTCATCTGGTCCTTTTTGTTTCTAAATCTGGTTTGAAGAAGCTTTTGGTTTTGCAATTTTCTGGGCCTCTCTGTGCGTGTGATATGTTACGTTTTTTTCCATTATTTAATAATTTATTTGTCTGTTGATTTAGATTGTTGTGTAAGATAAACGTCAGTTGAAGGTATTCTGTGATTCATGATTTTCTACTGAATTCCTGTAATTCTCAGCAGTTTGCGATTGACGAGCTCGGGTACGTACTTGTCATCTTAACTAGATCTTTTATACGGAAATAGATGACGTGTTCTGTAATACTTTGTTTCAAAAGCATTGAGATTTAGAAAGAACAGAAACACTTGGGACTGAAACATGTGCTGTGGTTAATTATAATGACCTTAGATTAGCAATGGTTTCTGTGACAGAAAATGGAAAAGGAACAGTTATTAGCAAAGGTTTCTGTGACAGAAAATGGAAAAGGAACAGTTCCTTCTACAAAAGTAGTATTTTGGAGTAATTTTTCGAGGTATATGTAGGTGTTACAGTTGTGCCCCAGTTTTACTGCTATTACGGAATGAATGGTATTCTCGACGAAAGTGAAGAGTAGTTCTCGGCTTTTAGCACAGCATAAACTTGTGTTCTGAAGTGAAGTCGGTGTATGCTAAAGGATACCGCTGAGCTATATGTGAGAAAATTGGGTGCAGACTGCCAGCTTAATCACTATCAGGTTCTGTCATTCACTTTGAGCTCGTGATTTACCAAAGAAAAAAATTCAATGAAGATGCTGTTGCACTGAGCAGCACTCCATGAATATTCATCCACCACTTAATCAGTTATCGACCGATTGCCCTGGGGCCGCATGCATGATTGAGATTACCCAGGGTAAAGATGCTAACACCGCACAAATTTACTCATCGCGAACACAGGCGTCAGACGCGTTCATTCTGGGTAATGTGAATGAAGCATCTAGGCCCCAAAGTGTACAACCTATTGGTATAACCTTGGCAAAAAGGAGAAATAACCGAAGCTCTACTTTTTTTTGCTCCATTTTGCTATAGTATGTTTAACCCAATTCATATCCTAACATATTTACGCAGATGCATTCGGAACAACGCCTTTGGCATCATAGCTATGCACCAATGCAGGCTTGCGAGGTCAAAAGCTAGAAATTTTCCATAAAATAAAAAAAAGCTTGCTGTGTAAATTAGGATTACTTGCTTACTTAGGATACCCAGGCGACCCGTTCCACAGCACGGCGGTTGGCCTTGCGCGGGTCCCAACTTCTCTTCCACATAGATCGGTCTTGAGCCTTAGTCGACCAGTGGACCTTTACTGAACCGGAAGCACCGCTGTTGTTTCGGTAAGCCGACGCATCATTCCACCTTATAGGAGGTCGGCCGCGCGGTCTTTTTCTGTCGCGAGGATACCATCGCAGAACCATCTCATAAGGTGTCCTGCGTAGCGATGTTTCGACTCATCGGCGTGAATAACGGCATCACGGACCATCGGCATTGCTCTAATGTCTGAGTTACGCAGATGGCGTTCTCGCTGTTGACGCAAAGACAGTCCAAGCACGCGACGTTCAAGTGAAACTTGAGTTGAACGAAGCTGGGTTTCGGCGATTCTTGTTAACGCCCACGTTTCGCTAGCGTAACACAGGGCTGGTAGCACGGTCGAGTTGAAGAGATCTGCGCGCAGCTTCTGGTCCTTGGTATTTTCGAGTACGCTTCCGATGGAGTTATAAGAGGCCCCCTTTCGTTTCGCTTTTCGTCTCCTCGCAATCTCGGGCTTGATGTCGTTCTCCATGTTCAGCAGGCGACCGAGATAGACATACTCACTGACGTCCTCGAGGGGAACACCCTGAAGGAGCACCGGCTGTTGACTAGAAAACGCGTTTCGCATGAACTTGGTCTTCGTCATGTTGATGTTGAGACCTGCTTTCCTTCCTTCTTCATCCAGCAGTCGAAGCATCTCAGAGGCATCATCCAGTGACTTCGTGATCAGCACTATGTCATCTGCGAAGCGTAGATGGTTTAATCGCATTCCGTCAATGGGGACTCCAAAAGTGCTCCAGTCGCGATTGCGAATGATCGACTCCAAGCACGGTGAGAATAAATTCGCTGGAACTGAGTCGCCTTGACGAACTCCTTTCTTCACAGATACTTCAATATTATTGAGAAACGATCGGAACACCGTGGTGCATCCCGAGTAGCACTCGCTCAACACGTCCGTATACCGCAACTCGACACCCTGCTCTTCCAGCGCCTTCCAGACCTTGGCCGGTTCCACTGAATCAAATGCCTTCTTGTAGTCGACAAATGTTAGCACCAGTGGTTCTTGGTATTCCCGGGCGGCTACGAGCAATCGACAGCAGATGACTATGTGATCCAGTGTGCTGAACTTGCGCCGGAATCCTGCTTGCTCTATGGGCTGAGCTTCATCCAACGTTCTCCGAATACGAGTCAGGATGCAACGCGTGAAGACCTTGTATAACACCGGCAGTAGCGTGATAGGACGGTAGTTCTCCAGGTCTTCCTTGTCACCCTTTTTGAAAAGAAGGATGGATGAGGACTGCTTCCAAGTTGCTGGCACTTTACATTTCGCAAGGTAGTGTGAAAACCGTCTCGCTAGCGCGGTGTACAGCGTGGGTCCGCAAGCCTGTAGAAGTTCCACTGTAGTTCCGTCAGCACCGGGGGCCTTTCCTCGCGGCATTGCCTCTATTGCATGGGGTACTTCTGACGTGAGGAACGGTGGGACTTCTTCTCCGGGGCTCAAGACTGCAGTAGTTTGGCCCGAACCTGACCTGAAGAGAGCAGAGTAAACGTTTGCCATGATGCTCTCCATTCCTGATCGATAAGAACAACGCGAACCATCTGGGGCTTTCAAATATGGGATCGAAAGACGAGGATCTGCCAGCGCACGCTTTTCCATCTTCAGGCTACGTTTGCTATGGGCGGCATCAAGCAGACGATTTCTAACAAAATTCGCGTGGTCCTCAGCCACCCTTTGCCTGCAGAGTCTGCTCAGAATTGCGCACTCTGAATAATTCGCTTGTCGATCCGTATGCCTCCGCTTCCCAAGAGGTGCGCGAGTGCTGCTGGAGATTCTTTGCGTGGCATGGTTGGGTGCTGCAGCACGACACTGGTTCCTTGTTTTGAAAATGTTTTCAACCAGGTGAGTGTAATCCTCGTTGACATCGTCTACCATCTCAAAGGCCTCCTTGACAGCAATGGCTCTGACCTTTTCCTCGTCTAGGACAGTTGGTCGCTGGCGCCTCGAGCGTAATCGGACGAAGCGGACTTGCCCTCTGTCGAAATGCAGCTCTCCTAACAGACGATGGTCACTTCCCGTGTTGAATGATGGGACAACATCGACATCCGTAATGACTCGCTTGCTACATAAGACATGATCGAGTTCGTGGTAGTGTTGACCGTTGGGAGACACATACGTCCACCTCTTTGCTATGTTCTTCACAAACTGACTGTTTCCATGGAAGAGATTGTGCGTTTCACAGAAGTTTTTCACAGAAGCCTTTTTCGGGCCTCGTTTCTTTGCTCTGCCGAGTTCGGTCTGATCAATACTTCTCCAACCTTTCGTGGCCCTACGCGAGCGTTGAAGTCACCCATTACCGCAATAAAGGTGCTTCTCTGGGAACGAACCAGATCGCCAAGGTCGCTGTGGAACTCATCGTGTTCTTCTTCATCCCTATCTGCCGTGGGAGCGTAAGCTTGGATAATAGAGACATCGATGTCCCTTGAGAGCGATGCTGTGAGTACAGCCAGCCGATCTCCATAAAATGTGGCACTTGTGATGTTTCTGGCGAAGTTCGGCGCCACGATGAAGCCCACTCCTCCCGACGTTGAGCCACTTTTACGAGCTCCTAGAAAAACAGCGGTACCGTTGTTCCATATGCACGACAGAGGTTCTTTCCGTTTTGCTTGCTCAATCCAATGACGTCATACTTACTAATCCGTTGTGCTTCCTCTATTAAAGCCGATAGCTGAGCTGCCGAACTGACCCTGCGACAGTTGTATGTGCAAGCAATCAGGGCTGGGATTCATGAACGCATAACCAGGCGAAACCAGGCTAGCAAACCAACTTTCACGTCCTACGTATCGTAACCCTGTGTAGTCTATAACACAACCGATCGGGCTGACCACCTTTGCTTTGTGTGGTTAACGTTTCATAAATCCTAGACCAGATGGCTCACTCATGCCCGTTTCCTGTGGTAGCCTACGGCCCTGAGATTTCTTCGCCTTCGGTTGTGTGCGGATCCAGCGTTACCTAACTGGGCACGGACAGCTTGTAGGGGACTAAGGCGAGTGGTTGAAGTTGTGGGAGCGATGACTGGTGGCCTGGTTACTCCGGCTTCGCCTTGCTGGGACTAGGCGCAGAGCCACCATTTCACGCGCGAGGTGCGCGAACTGCGTGGCCGGTGTGGCGTTGGCCGCTTTTCCGGACGGATCCGGTCAGCGTTCACCCCTTCACCGCTATGAGGTGGCACATGAAGGAGTAAATTAGTATTACTGAAAACAAAAAGCGCTAAAGCGAGTACATCTGTTGGGGTTGGAAGTTTGGGTAGTTCCGGATGGCAGTTATTCAGACAAGGGAGGATTGTGTAGATTGAACAACGCACATATCAGAAGGGACTTTAGTTCTGTATAACAAATATTCCGGATTCTTTATCTGCATCTGTAGTAGACACCTCAGAGGTCCTAAAATTTCATTTACATTACCATCCTCTTCCCCTTCCCACGTCAGGAATAGTTAGATATTATAATGACAAGAGAGAGGGTGAAGAAGCTGCACATATTACCGGGATTCATGAGCTATTCCGTAAGGTTTTTAACCATCCTGCACATTTCGCGTGGACGGTTTAAGTGGGAAACAGCGGATACAGTTCACTACATTTTCATCATTTCTCCCTGTTTCATGGAGCCATCCTCCCGTACAGAGTACCTGCATAGCTCATTCGTAAACATATTCACCCTGGATCAGTAGAAAATTCACAGTTTTCATGGATGTTCACGAGTGCTGTTGGGGTACCCTTTCCTGTAAATGAGGCTGCAATGATTGATAAAGTTCTGCTTCTAACGCACAGTTCCCGGGAGGTTGGGGATGACAGTAATCTTCTGACGGCTTCTGGAAGGTTGGGATGACACTAATGTTTGGTTGCTGCTCCACAGTAGAAAGAGTCTCAGAACCATGCCCACCGCTGCTAGATATAGGTTTAGTTAGACCATAGGTCAAGCCAGTTTGCCTTAACTATTTATTTTTTACAGTTTGCATCAGTTCCGATGGCTAGTCATGATTTTGTCTTGTGCAATTATCGCAAACGGAGATGTTGAAAAAAGTTTGGCTCGGAAAAGTGAAGTATAGATTTTCAATGAATCCCTATTCTGGAACTATAATGCAAGGAATTCAGTGCTAGAACTGGATTATTGCAGTGTAAAGTTACGGAGAGAACAATTTCACCCAACTGCGAACGTATGATTGTGAAGAAAATCAATAAACTCTGTGCCTTCTCACTTGTTCGATGTAGCAAATTGAAGGAAATCTTTCGAGTAATGCAGAAAAGGATAACTAGGCAGTTTTTGTTCTGATGAAACTATCTACTTTATTCAGTAGCGTCAACATACCCTGGAAAGTGGTAGATCCGTGTATGACCTTCCTTTTGCAGTTAACCACGTTCGTCGATCACATCGAACGGTTTTTATTGCCCTATACGCGGATCGTTTGTCTTTGAAACTAAGGTATGTAACCTGTGCATTTATTCTCCATTTCCTGGATTTTCTTGTTGCAGAACTACCTTTGTTTAGAATTTTAGCAGCGAAAAAATTACACCCTCATGTTTCACATTTCCAGAAAAAGGATGTACCGACTGTTGATCCATCAGCTCAAGGAAATCGTGCAGATCACCGACGATCCTCGTGTAGAGTTCCTAAAGGGAGCGGATATGGCTAAAATTAAGGTGAATCTGCCCTTTCACATATGTTCACATATCTGGACACCTTTGTACTAATTAGTTGCGCAACTCTGAGCGAAAACATATTTTGGGTACTTAACGATGCTGGAAACGGATTAGCCGTCTTGGTAGCTGCCGATGGCACCGTCGCTGCTGTTGGAAAAGAGGAACAGGTCAGCATCTACTGATAAGTTCTGGTTCGACAAAGTTTACCAGTCCAAATATGTCGTTCACTTTCAGGTGCGCGCAGTACTAGGTAATCATACAGTAGAGAAGACGCTAGCTACTAATGGAGGTATTTTTTCTCCAGCACTTTTGTTCAAAAACGTATTTCACTGTTCTGGACAAGTTATACAGCTGATGCATGGTCAAGACAGAAGAACAAATAATACTCCGCATCAAGGATTCTGAACTGACATGGAGGTTCCTTAATTCTAATGAGGAAACGACGTAAAGAGTCAAAGGGATATTTCTTCGAGAAATTCCAGCCCGTTGTGTATTTTTGACAATGGAAGTCTCCAGTTTTCTTCTCTTTCACGAAATGCAAACGCTAATTCTCTATTTCTCCCATTCTCCCAGTCTTATTGGACGCCTTCAAATTTATTTACTTGTTTATTTATCTATTTACTTTTATTTTTTTACGTCTTTATTTGTTTGTTCATTTATTCATGCACTCATGTGCTTATTAATTTTTTTACTTGATGATTTGATTATTTATCCATTATATTTCGACGGAGCTATTATATTTAATGTGCTAGACGATCAATAACCCAAGAAAAGTTAATTTTCATTTTTCAAGTTGATTTATTCAGTATGGTGAGATTAACGTTGTGCTTTCGACTGGAACGTAGTGAAAATAAAACAATAGGTCTAGGGAAAATAAAAATAAAACGATAAGTAAACATGGGATATTATGGCATAAAGTATGTTAAGAAGTGCGGAAAGAACATAGTTCAGAAGAAGAAAGCAGGCATCAGATGTAAATGAGAATAAAAATAGAAGAGAAAGTAAGCAATAAAAGTACGTATAATTTGAATGTCTACAGTGGTCCTTTTTGTATTTGCTTGATTCCTTCTATGAATGCTTTCCAACTGTGTAGTTATTTACCGCCAAAATTGTTCTGAAATCCAGGTATTCTCCTTCCTGGTTTCGTCGACGGCCACTCGCATCCGGTGTTTGCCGGTGATCGTGTTCACGAGTTTGCTATGAAGCTCGCAGGCGCAACCTATATGGAAGTACATATATCCCTCAGATAATACCTCTTTGGTTCTCTTTGGATTCACCAGCACAAAGATCTTGCAGGTTCAAGCAGCTGGAGGTGGTATCCACTTCACAACGTCAAAAACACGAGAGGCTTCTGAGCAGTACTTGCTGGAGGAGTTCAAGAGGGTGGGAGCGGAGGCTACGAAGCCTTTTCTTATCATTATCATCCCATAACAACACTCATCTATCCATTTCAAACTGGAAAAACTTGAGTTGGAGTAGCTCGTACTAGTATGCCAGACACCCGACCGTTAGTGAATCAGATCCAGTGTTTATGTTAAAAATTACTTTATATTTAGAGAAAATATTATGTTTAAAAACAAATTGTTTTTGGACAATGTTTGGGTTTGTTTTTGAACAATGTCTGGGTTCTTTGGCATATCTCCACATGAATCTAAATTGTTCTATGAGCACTGGATTAACAGCAGCTTTATAGATCGCCGTGACTATGCTTCGAAACGGTACAACCACCCTAGAAGCAAAGAGTGGCTATGGATTGGATACTGAGAGCGAGTTAAAGGTAATGTTCGAGGTTTCTTTTACTTTGACGGCCGGTCACTCGAGAAATAAGCATCGGTGGCGAGCTGGAAACTAAGTTATCTTTTATGATGAGGGCCTAAAATTCAGCTCACCTTGAAAAATTACTTTTAAAGGTAAAATCTGGTAGAGTCAGATGCACATTCTTACGCGAAATTTCAGTTAATACGTAGGGCAAAGATTGTTTTCCCGAAGGTGCATTACGCTCTTTTTTTATTCTGAAGCCCCTCATAACAGCTTAGGCATAACGGCAGCATATACACATAGATCGCACATCTGACCTTATGCTTCCTGCCACTTTCCCGTCACTGTTTAGCTAGTGTACATTTCAAGCCTTAAAATTTAGATGCTGCGTGTACTTTCTCGTGTCCCCGAGGAGACATCGCTAGAGATATCGGCGACTTTCTGTGGTGCCCATGCTGTCCCGAAGGTATAGTTGCTTCTCTCGCATCTATAGATATTTATCCTTAAACCTGTTTAGGAGCTGCATGCGGCATTGAGATTAGCCAAGGTGAATGTGGTCACCAGATTTGCTCGTCGCTAAAAGGGGTGTCGACACGTTCACCCTGGGTAGTCCCTATGGTGCATTCATTTATTTTTATTTTCAGGCCCTAGGTGGCCAGAAAATACTCTTGATCCTACTTCAAAACAAATGAAATTGTGAAAAGTCTTTCATGAGGGCGTGATTCAGGTTTTGGATTACTTCCAGCGTGAGAAAATATGTTATAGATCCCAAATTTGTCTATCCTTGCATATTCGCGTAGTGAATAGTGTACATAGTAGTAGCAGTAGTTGAACAATACTACAGGATTTTTTTTTTGCAGTGGGATTGATGACAACATCCAAAGCTTCTATAATTGCAACATTTTCATCTATCGTGGATAATCAGCACCCACAAAAAGCGCAAGCTGTCTGGTCAGAGGTCCATCCCAGCACAGTCATTTTATTTTAATGCCGCGTAGCTAAGAACAGTGAAAGTCCCTCTGTTTGAGGTGGCGCGAACAACCCGACTGCAGTTCACCCCTTTTTTCACCGTTCACAGCAAATCAATGACAAACGAAACTTCCAAACGCGTTCTACGAATTAGCGCAGTTGTGCGGCACCTCGCACAGTCATGTGTTCTGGAGAGAATTGTTGTGAATAGTGCAGGAATAGGATTATGACTAGTTGAACGAGAATCCAAAATTATCGTTACATTTTGGCATTGGTATAGAAAATGTATTGGTTTAGAAAATGTACGAACAACGTCCTAAAAAAGAGCAAAGCGTAGTTTTTTTTTTTCCTCAACAGACTGCAATTTTGCAGTAGTTTTTAGATTTGAAGAGTTTTCCT